>SSNS01000184.1:597219-625765 GCA_006937985.1 Aphyosemion australe
CGAGACCATCGACTGACCTGCTGGTGTCACAGAAACGACACGATCTTCACGAGTTATGGTGAAAATAATCCCTTTAATTTTATTTGGCACTAAGAAGGATTTAAGGCCTTAAATGAACCAGGCGGACGTCATCCAGCTGATTTGATCAAGGAAATTGGAACAAAAATAGCTGAAAAAAGATAAAATGTAAAGAAAACTTTGATGTTTTTGCGCATTTTGCAGAAACTTTTATCCAAAGTAGCTCACAGTTCAACGTAACATGCATGTGTTTGGTCTGTAGGAGGAAGCCGAGAGAGAAAAGTCACACATGCATGAGAACATGCAAAGTTCATGCAGCAAGGCTGCAGCCAGGATTCAAACCTGCAACCTTATTGTTGCATGGAAGCCGTGCTATCAACAGCTCCACCATGCAGCCGCGACATGCAACAATCAAACCCCTGAATGTGGACCAGAGACAGAGGAGCATGTTCCTGCAACTCCAGACAAACAGAATAAAATGGTAAATGGCCTGTATTTGTATAGTGCCTTCTTAGGGTTCTACAACCCCCCAAGGCTCTTCACAACACAATCAGACATCCACACATTCACACGCTGGTGGGGATGAGCTACAACGTAGCTACAGCTGCCCTGGGGCGCACTGACAGAGGCGAGGCTGCCGAGCACTGGCGCCACCGGTCCCTCCGACCACCACCAGCAGGCAAGGCAGGTTAAATGTCTTGCCCAAGGACACACAGCGGCTCTGGCTGGAGCCGGGATCGAACCTGCAACCTTCCGATTACTGGACAACCCGCTCTACCTCCTGAGCTACTGCTGCCCGTTTATAAAAGTAAACATCAAATGAAATAAAACTGCTGATGGGACTAGAAGGACAAGGACAGCAGACAAATGCAAACAGCTGAATAAAATCTGAATAGTGAAAAGATTCATAACTGGATGGGAACTCTGATTTTCTTTGTGCAAATGTTTAAAAAAACATGTGCAAAGCGTCTGAGCAAATCTTTTCAGTGACTGTTACGTTTATTTATAAAACATTATTAAAAACAACGTAAAGCTGTTTGGAAATAATAAATGAAAAGAAAAATAAATCTTTTTATAAAAGCATCCATGGCTGACAGGTTTCCTTCAGCAGCCTGATGGTTTTAAAAAGAAAAGTAGATAAAAATGTGATTTATTATTTCTTTCTCAATAACTCAAATCAGAGTTGTGTTTCAGCCTGATCAGTGACCTTAGGGTCCAGACACAGCTATTGGAGATCATGTGCATCTGTAGAAGAACGAACCCGGTTAAACGCGAGTTTAAACCCCCTGCTGCAAAAATCTCCTGCAGGATTCTGTTGTTTTGACCTTGAGGGGCTGCCAGGTGTGTACCAGTCACCGGTGCATGACTCATTGTGCTCAACGGTCCTGCAACTTTGCTGAGTTTGTTTGTGCTTCGGGCGTCAACATGTCATGTTTGTCCCTTCAGGTGAGCAGAAGAGTTCTAGAAAGTAGTTAATTAAAATCTAATCGACTATTATGTCTCAGTCAAGTTAAACAATCTTGTTTTCTCTTCCCACAACACACAGATTAACTCACCCTTCTGTGAATTTATGTTTGACAGTTAAATTCAGCTCATCTTTACAGCTTGTGTGTGTGTGTGTGTGTGTGTGTGTGTGTGTGTGTGTAGTTTACTTTCTAGTTTCCTCACCTGCTTATTCTGTCTCAGCTTGGACAGGAATAGCTGTGTTTCTATTTGCCTGCCGTGTAAAAGCTTGGTGGGGACCTTTAAGGAGACGACGCTGTCAGGATTAAAACTGTTGCTTCTCTGTAGTTTTGACAGTCTGAGAGAAAAAAGCTGAGCTACCTGGAGAGGAGGAACATGACAACATCAGCCCGAACAGCAGGTAGAATTCATGATTATTTTTGTCTGTTTTAAACCTGGAAACAGAAAAAGCACTTTTTAAATGTGCTGGGAACAGTTTCTACAGTTTCTGCTTTTTTTGTCAATTTTAACATTTTCAGATCAGCAAACAGATTTCAAACAAAGACCTGAGTTATTAGAAAAGGCAGTTGTTATAATGAGTCTCTCCCAAAGCTGGGGAGGGATTTGATCCTAATCTTTGTTACAGATTTGTGTGAATTCAGCCACATTTGAGGGTTGTTCTTTCACCTGCCTAAGCTGTCCAATCAGGTGCCAGCTGGGCACCTGTGCTGATACTGCAGGGGGATTGCTGCACACGGTTTACTTGTGCTGGTCATCCAACATTAATAGAGATGATTAATTAGCTTTCCAATGATGCATCGTTACAACAATCAACCAAAAACAGATACATTCATGTTAAAAATGAGGTCAGAATCTCTATACTGTAATCTCCAGGTTTCCACCGCAGACCTAGTGTGTGTTTTAGCTGCAGGGTGCAAAAATCATTCTGGTTTCACAGATTAAATTCAAGCAGCACCTTTTGAGTAACTCCTGCAGAGAGGATTCAAAGGAGAAAGCTCTCGATGATCAAACACAAGCTCTTCATCTTCTCTTGCTTTAAACTTCAGCTGCAGACAAAAGGGATTTGGGATCTGGACTCGGGATTAAAACGTGTTTTTGTTTCTCTGATGGCTTCTTTATTCTCGTGTTTCCATCTGGTTATCTGGTCAGGTAGCTGAAGATTTCCTGTGATGGCTGAACAAACATTCTGTCTTCTGGGTAATGTGTCCTTGTTCAGAGTTCATTTTATTCATATCAGCCTTTTCTATTAATTGTTTCATCAGAGACCAACTTCATCAGGAAGTGAGGAGAGAATATGAACCAGTTCAGGTTCCCAGCGGCTTTCACCTGTGACTGAAATAACAATAACGTCTCCAGACAGAGAGGGAGTCGTCCGAGTGGAGTAGCAAGTGTCTTCAAATAAAATAAATAAATTCACTTCTGAAAAATTCTATGAATATTTTGTTCAGTTTACAAAAAAAGGATCAGAATCATTTCTCAAATTACACACGAGAAAGTATTAGCCTCCAGACAGACACACTGATGGGCAGGCAGGTAGACAGGCAAACAGACAGACAGGCAGACAGACGCAGACAGACGGGCAGGTAGACAGACTGGCAAATGGATGGAAAGGCAGGTGGACAGGCAGACTGGCAAGCAGACAGACCCACACACACACACACACACACACACACACACACACACACACACACACACACACACACACACACACACACACACACACACACACACACACACACACACACACACACACACACACACACACACACACACACACACACACACACACACACACACACAGCGAGAGAGTGAGTGAGAGAGAGAGAGAAACGGGTGGGTAGACAGGCAAACAGACAGACAGGCAGGCGGACAGACAGACAGGCAGACAGACAGACAGGCAGACAGACAGACAGACAGGCAGGCGGACAGACAGACAGACAGACATACAGACAGACAGGAGAACAAAACCATCAGAGCCTAAACTGGTTAGAATGAGAATCAGAAAACAGTTTCTGATACTTTAAAGTTTGTTTAAACATTAATTTTGCAAAACAGATTTAAGTTTGTTTGAAACTGTAATTATCTTTATCAACAATTTTAAAAGGGACATTTCCTCTATTTTTAAATGACATGTTATCAGCTATTTAACAACAGCAGGGACTCAACCAGCTTGTGACACCACTTAAAGTAGGCGGAGTCTCAGGAAACAGGAAGTAGTCATGTGACTCCGCCTGCTCTGCCACCTGGGCTCCACTCAGGTGGACTGAAACAGCAGCGTAGGAGTTCCGAACTAACTTTTGCTTTCCTGTTTTGGTTATTTAATCAGGACTTGGAGGCATCCGGTTGCTTTTTCAGTAAAAACCTTTAAAACAGTTGAGTTTAGCAGAGAAGATGAAAGAGGAGAGGTTTTAGACTCCAGCAGAATGATAATGTTCATCTTCAGCATCAAAGATCCCCACTGAGAGCAAAACCTACAAGTTTCATTTATTCAAACTGAAACTCAGACGTCCAGGGCATCAGTTTCTCTCTTTGCTTTTAAGGTGTTTCATAATGCAAAAGTGTTTTTATGACGTTATAATAACGCTGCAGGATTCAGTAAACTGTGAGTTTTGTCATTTTTTAGGGAAACATTTAAATAAAAGTTTTCCACATTAAATTAAATTTCTTGTTATTAGAAAACTCAAAACAAGTAAAAATTAAATTTTTTCTCTTTCCTGTGTTTTAGTATATTCACGAGTAAACAGACCAGAGCGTCATGGACGTGTGTGATTCCTGCTGGGATGGAACTGGGTCAGACACGGTTCAGCTCCATCACTTAGACACACATTCCTCCAGGATGTCACAAAGCTCTGACACAAATAGGTTTTATTTATTCAAAAGCAGGAATGCTGGAGCACTCTAGTGAGCAAAAAATCTTTTAATTCGGTGCAAGTAAAAAAAGAAGCAACTAACGTTTCGACACTGAATGTGTCTTCATCAGAGTTACACCTGAGCAACAAGTCTCTCTGATTAAATACAGGTGCCTCAATTAGCAAGTATTTTCCAATTGGACTATTGATCCCAAGTGGGAGGGGTCAGAGTCCAAACAATTAAGATATCATATTAAGATTATATCTAAATCACAGAAACTGTGGATAAAATAGAATGGAACAGATGAACAAATCATATTCTCTTACAGCATCCTGCATGAAGAAAAGAACAAGGCCAAAATACAACAAGTATGATGCTCTTGTACAAGATTATTCCAAATCCTAAATGAAATAGAATTATAAAAAGCAAGAAAGACTGTTCTCTTCATTAATCCCTGAGTTTGTAGATCCAATAGGCCTCCCTTCTAAGGAGGAGATTAATAATATCACCTCCTCTGGTAGGAATCTTGACTTTCTCAATTCCCCAGAATCTGAGTGATGCTGCTGATCCATGGTTTGCCTCCTTATAATGGCGGGCCATCGCATAATCCTGGTTATTATTCCGTATCGCTGTTTTGTGCTCCGAGATTCTTATTTTTAAGGGTCTTTTTGTCTGTCCCACGTATGCCATCCCACAAGGACATTTCAACAGGTATATTACATGGGTGGTGTTGCAGTTGATAAATGACCGAATATGGTATTTTTTACCTGTGTGTGGATGGGTAAAGAATTTAGTGTCATGGGAGTTGGAGCACTGCGCACAGTGACCGCAGCGAAAGAACCCCACCGGCTGATATGGCAACCAAGTTCTACTGATGGGTGGTTTCTTTGTTTCTGAGTGAACCAGTCGGTCTCTCAGGGTGCGGGCCCGTCTGAAGGTTATCAAAGGTGGATCAGAGCTGATGGAATCAAGTGTGGGGTCACTCCTGAGACCATTCCAGTGTTTCAAGATGATGTTCTTGATTTTACCTGCTGCTGGAGAAAACTCAGTGGAGAAAGTGATGCGGGGATGTTTTAGGTTTTTTCACCAGAAGTGATTCTCTGTTAGTATTCTTTGCTCTGTCATAAGCAGATGAGATGACTGAAGATGGATGGAAGCGCAGCATCATATCAGCAGCCATACACTCAAACTCCATGGTGGAGCTACAGATTCTCCGCAGTCTTAAGAATTGGCCCACAGGAATGTTGTTAATGAGGTGATGTGGATGGTTACTGTCAGCTCTCAGAAGTGTCTTCCTACTCATGGGTTTGTGAAAAATAGTAGTTTCCATTTCTTGATTTATATTCTTATAGATTTTCAAATCAAGAAAATTGATGGAGACTGGGTTTTGTTCCATCGTGAACCCAAGAAAGGTGGTTGATGAATTAATGAAGTCCATGAAGTCTTGTAGTCCCTCCTGATTACCCCTCCAAATTAGAAGGATATCATCTATATATCTTTTCCATGCAGCAATCTGTGGAAGGAAACAATTACGGCTGGGATCAAAAATATATCTTTCTTCCCACAGCCCCATAGTGAGGCATGCATAGGAGGGGGCAAAGGTGCTTCCCATCGCCGTGCCCAGTGTTTGCAGATAGAAGTTATCCAGATATTTGAAATAGTTCTTAGTAAGAACCTTCTCAGAGATTTCAAGCAGAAATTGATTTGGAGGAATAGAGTCAGCTGGCCGTTGCTCCAGATAATGAGTAAGTGCATCAAGCCCTGTTGAGGTTTTATTTATTCTCTGTTCGTTTTTCTATCATCCACAATTCTTAAGATTAATAACTTTTTAAATAGTAAAATTTATTATAACAATTTTCCTGTTTTCTAAATTGTTGGAACAAAAACCAAAAAGCATCTTTTTCTTTTGTCGCTGGCTCCAACTTGAAAAATCGAGTCAGTTTTATGTTTGATGGCAGCGTGTGGAGTTCTCTCAGCTTCCAGTTTTAATAAGTGAAACGAGAACAGAACAGCTTTAACATCTTTGTGTGTGTGTGTGTGTGTGTGTGTGTGTGTGTGTGTGTGTGTGTGTATGTGTGAGTGTGTGTGTGTGAGAGACTGTGACTCTGATGGAGAATTCAGAGATTTCTGTTTAATAAACACGTTTTGACCTAAATATTGTTCAAGTTCTGTTCCCATTTGATTCCTTTTGAAAAACCACACACAGTTTGACGAGTGAGAAAACAATGCTGATATTGTTGTGGTAAAAAATCTTAGAACAACAAACACACCAGTCTGGCACCAGTTTGCATCCACTAACCACTTAGATTTTTTTAAATGTAATTACATCCTCCCTGTGGGTAAACTTGCTTCATGAATACCTGCGAAGCCTCAAGAACTCAAGCATGTCATTAGACATCAGCTACCCGTGATCCTGCAGGATTAAAGCAACAGTATCATTCAGCACCACAGTAGAGAGCTTAAATCTGCACGCTCTGCAGTGTGTAGAGGCTGAGTGACTAAATTACAACTCTACTGGTTCAATAAGAGACGCAGAAAGATGGAGATGGATGATGACAACGATGATGATGATGAAAAAAATCAAAACTACTACTATTACAGTAACATTTTTTTATGGTCAAATATTTTCATATTTTTTGGAAATTCCATACTTAAAGGGACACTAATCAGTTTTGGCCTGCTTTTAGCACCCCCTAGTGTCCGTTAGTGAAAGCAAAAGTGAAACTTATCTCCTGGCTGTGCGTTGGTCTTTTTAACACCTTAATCTAACAGCTGAAACGTCTCCTCAGCCTTCATTAGTGTCTACAGGAGCGGTTCATCACTAAATCAAACACATCAGCTGTGTTCATGATCTAAAACATGCAGGAAACATGCTGGAAGCAGACTGCAGCACCAGGCATGTCAGCTCCACTTTACTAAGTCCAACAGGGACCGGACCGCCACTCTGAAGTTGCAAGTGTGGTATTCTGGCCACAGAGGGCGGTGGGGGTCTGAGTGACATTTCATTAACCCTGTAAAGCTCATTTTAGCACAAACTGGTTTAATAATATGATTTAAAGGTGTCCTAGAATGCAATTAATCAACAATCTAAAACAGCTTTGAGCCTCCAAAAAGCATAAGAAATTGTTTTTGGCTTTCATCTGTCCCAGGAGCCCTGATACAGGCCATTCTAAACCCCCTTACTCAGGCCTTCAGTGAAAAGAGCTGTTGACCCCTCCCACTCAGCCAGGACATGCTGATTGGTTGGATTCCCCAGAAGGCCTCAGACACATGCAGGTTGAGGAGGCGTGGCTCCCCCTTATGACGTGTTAAGGAAGGCTTTCTCAGAACAGGAGGTTTTCTCTCACCTTTTTCAACTTTCTAATTTACATAAAAAGTAGGTCACACTTTGACTTTTTGGCATGCAGCTGTTGACCACCCAAGCTGTCTTAGTCAACAACAACAAGGAACATGTTGGTTTACATTCTAGGTCCCCTTTAAAAATATGAAAAAGTTGCAAATTGTTCCTTTAAGTACTTTTTTTCTAGTTAAGTTCAGCACATGTTTCAAATACAGATGTTCGAAGGGATGGAACTGTCTTCCCGCATCACTTAGAGTTTNAACACATTCGACCCCCTCAAATCATATTTTCCCTCTCTTGGTTTAAACATACTTAAAATACAATTTGGTACACTCTTTTTCACCACTCTATATACCATTTCTACAGTTTTAGAATATACAATGTCCTTAAATTTCAACAAAGATGATCTTATAAAAAACTGATTGGTGGACTCCCCATATCCAACTTTATTTATTATTCTTATTGCTCTTTTTTGCAATTTAAAGATTGGATCTAAATATGTTTTAAATGTGTTCCCCCAGATTTCCACACAATATGTCATATACGGCAAACTAAGGGAATTATACAGCAATTTAAGACAACTCTTATTCAAAAAATCTCTTGTTTTATAAAGAACAGAAATAGATTTAGATAATTTCCTTTTCACATGTTCAATATGGGGTTTCCAACAAAGTTTGTCATCAATCACTACTCCCAGAAATTTTGCCTCATATACTCTTTCAATTTCAACATTATTCAAGTTCAATTTTACTTCAAATGTACTCTTACTACCTCCGAACAACATAAATTTTGTTTTACTTTCATTTAATGATAGCTTATTAAAAGCAAACCATCTATTTAACTTCATCAGTTCTGTTTCTACTGTTTGCAATAGTTCCTTTATATTCATTCCTGAACAAAATATGTTTGTATCATCAGCAAACATTACATATTTTAATTTATCACTGGCTGTACAAATATCATTTATATAAAGTAAAAACAACTTAGGACCTAACACAGACCCTTGCGGAACTCCACAGGATACTTTTCTCAGTTTAGATTTCACATTATTAATGCTCACATATTGGGACCTATTATTCAAATAACTTTTTAACCAACACTGTACTACACCTCTTAAACCATACCTTTCACATTTCTGTAAAAGTAAAGAATGATCAATCGTATCAAAAGCTTTACGTAAATCAATAAACACACCTATTCCAAACTGTTTTTCATCAATAATGTTTGCAATATTTTCTACAAATTCCATCACTGCCAGTGATGTTGAGCAATTTCTCCTAAACCCATACTGATGGTCATTCAATAAATCATTTTTTTCAATAAAAAGATCCAGTTTGTTTGCAAAAAGTTTTTCAAGAATCTTTGAAAATTGAGGCAGTAAAGAGACTGGTCTATAATTTGATACAAGCTGTTTATCTCCATTTTTGTATAATGGGATCACTTTAGCTATTTTCATTTTATCCGGAAAAATTCCAGTTTGAAAGGATTTGTTACAGATATATGTTAACGGCTGAAGAATACTATAAACCACTTCTTTAATTAGCAACATATTGAGGTCATCACAATCAGTAGATTTCTTACTTTTAAATTTACTCACCACTTCTACAATATCGCTTTCAGAAACTCCTCCAAGAAACATTGAATTATATCCCTTAGAAGTTGAATCTAAAACCTTATTTTCATCTTCACTTGGTACAGAGATCTCTTTTGCTAAGTTGGGACCTACATTCACAAAATAGTCATTAAATTCATTAACTATGCTCTCAATATTCTCAACCACTACATTACTATTTTTTACAATACGTATTGGAGAACATATATTATTTTTATTTCTAATAATCCTATTAAGTACACTCCAGGTAGCCTTAATATTATTTTTATGTTGTTGCAGCAACTGTTCATAATATCTCTTCTTTTCATTTCGCATAATATATGTTAATCTATTCCGGTATTGCTTATATTTATCTTCATTTTCCTTTGATCTATGTGTTAAAAAAGTTTTATATAACCTATTTTTCTTTCTACAAGCTCTTTCCAGACCCTTTGTAAACCAAGGTTTTTTCATTTTAGATTTTTGAGATAACCTTTTAAGTGGACAGTAGCGGTCATAGATTGACAAAAATATATTTAAAAATGCATTATATGAATCATTAATATCTTCCACATATATTTCTTGCCAATCATAATTTTCTAGTTCTGTTTTAAAAGCTGCAATTTGTTCTGGCGTTTTTATTCTACCAATATAATCAATCTGCTGTTCCTTTTGTACTTTAAGTTGATCATTCATTTCAAACATTGAAAAGACAGGCAAGTGATCACTTACATCCGTAACCAATATTCCACTATGAATCTTCCCCTCTATCTTATTAACAAAAATATTATCAATCAAAGTAGCACAATCCTTTGTTATTCTGCTGGGCTTTAGAATCAATGGATAGAACCCAAAAGTAAACATAATATCAATAAATTCTGCAGTCTTCTTATGATCATTTGCCTTCAATAGATCAATGTTAAAATCACCACAAAAAAATGTCACCTTCTCTCTGTGTTTTTCTAATATTACAGAGATTTCTTTGTTAAACTGATCTAAACAAGATGCAGGTGTACGATAAATGCAACTAACCAATATGTTTTTAGATCTTGCCACCTGAATTTCAATGGTTAAACATTCCATCACGTTATCAATAACCACAGTCATATTATTAACAACTTTACATGTAAGACCTGAAATGACAAACATAGCAACACCTCCTCCTCTTCTATTTCTCCTATTTTGCCAAAACATTTCATAACCCTCAAGTTCATCCTGTAGTCCTTTATCATCCTTCAACCATGTTTCTGAAATTGCTACCACTGCAAACTTACTTTGGAACTGAGCAAGATACTCTTTGATTTTAGAAAAGTTACTGTAAAGACTTCGACTGTTAAAGTGTATTAGTGAGAAACCTTTTATCCTCGGATCCAGCTCTTCCCCATTATAATATTCACATTCTATATCAACATTCTGATAGAAGTGGATGTCTGGGTCAATGCTATTATCCAACTCATAAATTTTTTGATCATGAAATTCAAAGGATTGTTCACTCATGCATGATTTTTTTTCTCACACATATTTGATATTGTATACACATCACAATCCACAACAAAGATAATTCTATTTCTCCACTAACTCTATTTCTTTTGTTTAAATTTCTCAAGCTCTGCAATATCTCTAACAACCATTACTTTAGCTTGTTCTGGTGACCCATTGAGTCTTATGAATACCTTACAGTTCCTCGTCCACGTGTCTTGAATGATCCTTTCCTTCTTCAAAAGTCTTGCCTGTCGTGCAATCTCAGCGTTTCTCTTTGTAAGATGCTCATTTACATATACTCCTGTTCCCTTTAACTTCTTTCCCATCTTTAACAGTTCAACTTTATATTTCCTGTTCACAAATCGTAGTATAATAGTTGGTGTCTTGTCTTGTTTTTGTGGGATAGTATGACATGCAGCTATGTTGTTACTATCCAAGGGAATGTCCTTGTCTTTAAAGAACTGAATAACTCGCTGCTCAAGCAAATCCTTTTCAGCTCTTGGTGCATCTTCTCCCTCTTTATCACCTACAGTCCTACGTGCATAAGTGTAGTGATTTGTCTTCAATCCAGAGATCACCACATCTTCCATTCTTGTATACTGCTCCAACTCTTCAACTCTTTTTTCCAGCTCTTCAATCTTTCCATCTTTTTCCTTAATCACAATCTTCAGTTGTCTTACTTCCTCCATTAACTCCAATAGTCCTGCTTGCTGTTTCACCACCTTACTCAATTCCTCTGACATAAAGTTAAGAGACTTCTTAACTTCTTCAATATCTTCTGATAACCTCTTAGTTGTCATATTTCTTGGTTTGGTGGTAGCTGGAGGGACACAGCAGGCTTGGTGGTAGCTGGGTGACTGCTGCTGGCTGATGGTAGCTGGAGGGACACAGCAGGCTTGGAGTTAGCTGGTGGCTGCTGCTGGCTGATGGTAGCTGGAGGGACACAGCAGGCTTGGAGTTAGCTGGTGGCTGCTGCTGGCTGATGGTAGTGAACTCTGAAGTTGCAAGTGTGGTATTCTGGCCACAGAGGGAGGTGGGGGTCTGAGTGACATTTCATTAACCCTGTAAAGCTCATTTTAGCACAAACTGGTTTAATAATATGATTTAAAGGTGTCCTAGAATGCAATTAATCAACAATCTAAAACAGCTTTGAGCCTCCAAAAAGCATAAGAAATTGTTTTTGGCTTTCATCTGTCCCAGGAGCCCTGATACAGGCCATTCTAAACCCCCTTACTCAGGCCTTCAGTGAAAAGAGCTGTTGACCCCTCCCACTCAGCCAGGACATGCTGATTGGTTGGATTCCCCAGAAGGCCTCAGACACATGCAGGTTGAGGAGGCGTGGCTCCCCCTTATGACGTGTTAAGGAAGGCTTTCTCAGAACAGGAGGTTTTCTCTCGCCTTTTTCAACTTTCTAATTTACATAAAAAGTAGGTCAAACACGGCTTTGACTTTTTGGCATGCTGCTGTTGACCACCCAAGCTGTCTTAGTCAACAACAACAAGGAAAATGTTGGTTTACATTCTAGGTCCCCTTTAAAAATATTAAAAATTTGCAAATTGTTCCTTTAAGTACTTTTTTTCTAGTTAAGTTCAGCACATGTTTCAAATACAGATGTTCGAAGGGATGGAACTGTCTTCCCGCATCACTTAGAGTTTATAAAAAATCTATTTAAAAAGGCTGAAAATACTCATTTTCCCATATGGACTAACGTTTTAAATTGTAATTTTTTATGTATTTTTACCAAGATGTGAATAGAAAGGAGGAAGGAAGGAAAGGAAAAAGGGAAAATATAGTATTACTTGTTTTTATTTTTTGTTTTTAAATTTCTAAACTGTCAGATGTTGATGTAAGCCCCTGAGCGTTTAGCAAGTTCTCCGTCACATTCGTGAACATCTACATACATATTTTGTATTGTTTTATCATTGTGATAATAAATCAAATCAGATCAAATCAAAAGAAGTTAGACTAAAATGTGCTTTACCACATTTGAAAGTTAAATGGTTTGAACGATACTAAAGAAGCTGCAGCCCAGGAATAATTCAAAATAATATTTTAATTAACTTTTGTAATAATTTAATTTTAGACTAAATGCAAACATGTTCACATCTAAAATGTATACCTTGCGTAAAGAGAAGCAAAATCAGCAGTGTCACCGTGGCAACCACACAGATCTGCGTCTAAACTCCCTTACAAACCTAATAATAGGCGGACAGGTTAGGAAACAACCTCAGACAAACTTTTTCTGTGCAACAACTTTGAAAAAAATGATTGAGCTGCCTGCGTCAGAAGCATCTGGTCACAAGTACATCCGTTTTTTAAAGTTTCAGTTGTTTATAGCAAACATGAGACGTTAAAACCAGCGGTTTTAAAGGGCGATTCAGAGCAACGATGTATGTCGGCGTTAGGGGTGAACGCTCCAGGGTGTTACAGCAGCGAGAGACATGCAGGGTGAGGGACGATGAAAATGTCTACATTTAGATGTACAACCTGTATAAGAAGTGTGAAGTTAGTGGGAGTAACAAGTGGAAGCTAAAAGTTTTAGAAAAGTTTCGACAGTTCAAATGTTAACTCAGAGTTTAACTTTTTCTAAAATAACCAAACTTAAACTTTCTGCTATGCAAAAAACAAAAGATGTCGAAACCCCGCTTCAGTCAGAGAAAGCCCAACTTTCTGTCCCGTTTCAGCTTGAAATGATGTTTCTGCTGTGAGGTTTTCCTGAGCTCCAGAGAAAACTCCCCGCTGCAACACACACAGATCTTCATCTTCTCTTCGTCACATGCCTGGATGTGTTTTATGTTTGGGGTTTTCCGAAGCGGTGGGAGGAGACACGAGCTGAGAATCGTGACAGAAACGGAAGAAGAACTTCGGCCCTCATAAGAAGATGTTCCACCTGGAAGTCCTTCTATCGATTCAGAAATATGGGAAGCACAGTTGCCTTATAAGAAGAGGAAACCGATGACAGGACACCATTGTGTTGCAGACTGTGTGCCAGCGCGTGTGAAGACAGCAGCAGTATATGGTTAAGCGGAAGCGGTGACGCCAAGACACAAAAAAAAAAAGGGAGGGAGGACTGGAAGACAAAGATGTAGGAGACGGGCGGTGAGCAAGAAGAAGACAAGAAGCCTCTTTGTCTGAAACAATTAAACAGATGCTGGTAGATGCACAGATCATCGCTGGGAACAATTTACTGTTTATCTCCCAAATAAGACGACATGTTGACTCAGCTGCAGTCATGTCCTGTTCTCTTTGTTCTGCTTCTTCTGCAGCTTCATCACTCTGAGCTAACCCACACCTCCTCATCACTGTGACCCAAAGGGCTGAAATCACCGATGCTGCACAAGCAAATCCGGACCTTTAATTAGTTTTTCTGGAAAATAAATGAAGTTGAGCTCTTTGTCCCTCCTGGAGCGTCCTGATTAGATCAACGGCTCTCAAAAGGAGGAACAGGAGACACTTTTACATCAGTAAAGGAAAGAAAACCAGTTTGAAATCTAATAAAGAAGAGATTTTAACAAAGCTGAGTCTGGCGGGGGGAGACGCTGCTCTGCATGGGTCAGATGTTTCCCTTCAACACACCTGGTTTACACTGGAGGCTCCGCTGATGTCGATTTCACACATCATTGAATTTCAAAATAGCTTCACACATCAGCCAGGGTGGGAAATGTCACCTTCATAATAAAGTTACCTGGGCTGTAAGAGTTCTGCAACCTTCATGACTCAAAGACACGTCACTGTTTCCTCTAATTCTAATCTGTGCAGAGACGTAAAATCCACCTTAAAATTAAGCGTTTGTGACTTTTTGCATCCCAAATTTTTAAGTTTCAGGCAAAAAAGAATAAAATAAAAGCAATAAAATGAACCAAAAGGAACAAAACAAAACAATAAGTTATTTAAAACATGAATTATCAACATAAAGGCCTTTTTATATGTGATTTTATTACTGCTATTCTCTGGTTTTAGAATAATTTGCTGTGTGATTCTATAATTTGGATGTCTTGACCTCAACTACCATCAGCTTTTGCAGCAATTTAGCTCAAATATCCTCAAAAATGTTAGTTTTCTGTCAAAATTGGAGATAAATCCTCTCAGGAAATAGGAAATAAATAAAAAAGTGTAGTAATTTTATCGTTATTTCTGCTAAAAGTCTTGAGTTTGAGTTCATTATCAGCACCAAGAGCAGGATTTAGGTCGCTGTTTGCAGGATTTAGTCCAGTTTCATGAACGGTCTTCACATTTCTGCTTTTTTGAGCCCAAATTTACCAGGAAGTTAAATAAAAAACATTTTCATTTAAAGAAATTATCTAATTTATCTGTTTATAACTATTTTATCAATGTTTTTTTAATCAAGCCTCACTTTAGCAAACTTATTTAGACGGGGGGAAATTTTGCAGACAAACAGAAATCAGCTAAGTCATGTAAAGGATGTAATTTACATGCATGAATAAATATCCTGAATGCATGACATGAAGAGGAATGTTGGAAACTTTGCCGCCTGGAAAACCTGACTCCAGATCCTGACAGGGATCAGGAGAGCTGCACCAGGAACACGTCTAAAACACGCGTGCTGAGGAACTAGACTCAGTTCCACCACTCTTCCTGTTCTGACCAGTAAACAAACAGCTCCTTTCAGAGACGCCTCTGGTTTGATGCTCCGCCACCTTGACCCAGAACCTCTCTGATCTGCTGTCAGTGATGTAACAGAGCTTCACCTGCAGCAGAAAATCCACGAGCCTTGTTCAGTTTGATCAAGAGATTGGCAGCTGAACTTAGCCGGGATGACAACACGCCTTGTTAGTAGGTGCAGTGACGCATTCAGCAGCTAATCGAAGCCCAGGAGGGCGTGAATAAAGGACTAAAACGAACAGACAGACATGCAGATGGACAGAGAGACGGCTTGGCAGATGTGCTGGAGTGGGTGCCGGCTGGGGAAGCCGCGTTTTGTTTTCGTGTGGGGACGACACAAACACTAAGTAGTGATCATCACACAAGCTGAGGAGTCTTCGCCCACACGCTGCTGCGAACCTGCTGTGTGGGTGACTGGCACAGCGCTGACTGAGTGAGTGACGGGCCGTGGTGGCATTTAGACAAAGTTTAAATCAGCAGGCGGCCACGCGTGCACGTGCGCGCGCACACACACACACACACACACACACACACACACACACACACACACACACACACACACACACACACACACACACACACACACACACACACACACGTACAGTAGTGGGTGTGTGTGAGAAGGGAAAGCCAGTAAGGTTCTGGTCCCGGATGGTCAGTGGGCACCAGAACTTGCGTGTGTCCACAGGTCCAGGGAGTGAAGAGCTGGAGGTGTGAGGGAACAATAACACGTAGCGTGTGATGGATCCCCTCCATTACTCATTTGTTTATCATTCCTGCAGCTCTCTTGGCACAATGAGGGAACTGTGAGTGAGTGTGTGTGTGTGTGTGTGCGCCGTGCACACGCCCATATGTGTAACACCCTCCTCCATCATTCCTTCATCCATTCATCTGTTGGACCTCCTGTGTTTCTATGAATGGCTGCACTTCTGTCAGTCTGAGCAGCCGTCCACCTTTTTTTTTTTTGTCAGACGAGCTGAAATATCTTCTCCAAGGTCGGCTCTGACCTACTCCACTGCTCCTCTTACGACTGAAATCTCATCAATGATGCAGAAGCATTTTTTTTCTCAACATTTCATTTTATAATTTTACATTAATAAGATTTTCTTCCCAGCCGTGTTCCACGAGTTCAAGTTCAGCCTCGTTCTGCACAGATCTTTATGGAAATGGATTTTAAAGGCCAGCTTGCTTATTTATTCAACGATGACATCATGACCCGCAGAGCCTTTATCTCAGCTCTGAACATTCAAGTGGAAAAGTTCCTCCAGTTGTGAAGTGAATGAAGAAACATTATTTTTAATCTTTTACACTAAATTAATAAATTCTTTTGAACAATTCTGGAGTGAAAAAACAATCTAGATATACATATTTGAGACTTCATCTTTTTATATTTGCAGCTGCTGCAACAGAGTGGTTAGTGTTCATGTGAGGTAATTTTAAAGGTTTATAAATATGTGAGTCTTTATTATTTATCGACAATTTATGGCCTCAGAGCAGTTTATTTTTGTTAATTATGACTAAAGTGCATGGGCTGCACAGTGGTGCAATGGTTAGCACTATTGCCTTGCAGCAAGGAGGTCCCGGGTTTGCATCCTGGCCTGGGGTCTCCCTGCACGGAGTTTGCATGTTCTCCCTGTGATGCATGGGCTCTTCTGGGTACTCCAGCTTCCTCTTACAGTCCAAAAATATGACTGTCAGGTTGATCGGTCTCTCTAAATTGTCCTTAGGTGTATGTGTGTGGTTGTTTGTCCTGTGTGTCTCAGTGTTGCCCTGCGATTTACTGGCAACCTGTCCTGGGTGTACCCCACCTGCATGCCCAGAGACTGCTGGAGAAAGGCACCAGCCCCCCGCAACCCTGCATGGATAAGTGGGTATAAATGATGGATGGATTAAAAAGCATCACAATAGAATCACTTTTTTTATGTATAGCAGCAGAACTCCACTGGTGTGAGAGGTTCTCCGCTCAATAACATCAGAGAAGGAGAAACAGCCGGCTGCTACCGCTTCAGCTTTAGGACAAACTACCAGAGTCCCAAAAAGACAAACACCATTTGAAGTCACGGACAACAAAAGACGTTTGGACCTAGAAAACGGCGACTGGTGTTTAGCGCTAGCTCGTTTCCTCTGGATTTGTGGGTTTCCGGTCCCGGCAGAAGCGTTTCAGGGAACATACCTGAGGGGAGGGGTGGGTGTTCTGTGATGGTGTTTGTGTTCAAAACCTAGCTTGTTCTTTTTAATTCACTATAGCATCTTTAACATGAAATAATCCAGATTTTGCCTAATTGAACATCTAAAAATGTATATTTTGCCTGCAAGAAAACAAAAACACCTGCAAAATCACCTCTGACAACAGCGAATGAGGCTGAATAAAGATGGCTTTGTGGTTGCTACAGTTACTCAGACACATTTCGCTGGTAGTGACTGATTAAACAGAAACTCTGGAAAACAAACCATCACAGGAGAAAGCAGCAGCTTTCGCAGAACGACTCTAAAAGCACTTCAGAACTTCAAAGGACTCACAGCACAAGGCTGTGGGCGTGGCCTCACCTCCTCTGACCAAAGCAGCATAGAAAATATAAATTATTACAAACCCGAAAAAGAGCAGGGCATCCCAATGAGACCAATAATCTCACGGTGTCTTTTACATGGGATTAAACACATCCCCCCAAATGACCATCAAAGACCTGCAGCTGCATAAATGTACAACCTGGGATTTTAATCCTGACTGTTTCTATGTTTTATTGTTCTTAAGCTGTGAAAGATGGAAATAATTGTGTAATATTGATTAATATTTTAAGGAAATATTTCATTTTTGGTTGCATGACTTTTAGGGGAGATGAATAATCGACTTTATTTATTGTTACTTTTGATTTAAAGGACGTTTTATGCAAAACTCACCTTTTGCATTCTTTTGTGCTGCCATGGGTCTAAACTTCCTCTATAAACACTCCAAACATGAATAAAACCCATCCATACATTTCTGTCAGTGTTCGGTTTTACGTGCATAAAACAAGTCGTTTCAAAAAATCACCGTTTGTGATGTCACAATAAGGAAAATGATCATAGACCCCACCACCACCTTTTGTTCTGGAGGAGCAGCAGCTCTACTCCGAGCCCTTACTGGATACCCGAGCTTCTCAGCTCATAGCAGACAATCATGGGATGGGTGGGCGTGGCCAGCTCCGGTTTGTTTTCTTAAAGTGACAGAGCCCTGAAACGGCTCCTTCTGGAAAATACTGAACAAAGCTGCTGAGATTGATTTATGTGAGAGGGATTTAGTACAGAGAACTTCATAAAACACATATCGTCCATAGTATTAAAAAAGTCATATTGTCTCATTTAAAGTTAAAGTTAAAGTCCCAAGTCATCATCACACACTGGTGAAATTACATTTCCGCATTTGACCCATCCCGTGGTGGGGAGCGGTGAGCTGCAGCTGTGGCCGCGCTCAGAAAAGAAACTGGATCAAACTTTTATACAAAACAACAATAAACATTTATTGCCCAAAAAGTAGCATCAACACAGCATCATTAGCGTGTAGCGTGTAGCATGTAGCGCCTAAATGCAAAGTACAGTAACCAGGTTCCATTTTAGTTTGAATTTTTTGCTTTGCTGGTCAGATTGTTGAGCTGCAGGAAGTGAAAGAACATTTCTTACTTCTGCCAGTTGCTTGGGTGTTGCATTATTTAGCGAGTAAAGCATAAAACAGTGTTTCTGCTTTGAGGCTCTGGCTGCACGGCGGTTTGGTCGGTAGAACTGCAAGGAGAAGGTCGAGGGTTCAACTCCCAGCAGGGAGCTTTCTGCTCCAAGCGTAATGTTTCCTGGCTGCCCTAGAGGTGTGTGTGTGTGTGTGTGTGTTACCTGTTAAGTTGTGAAAGGCACCAGCTTCTCCTCGACCTTGAAAATAATAAAAAAGGTAAAGAAAACATGAATTACTTCAGTAATTTAATTTCTTCATGCAAACAAAAACAAGCAAAGTATGCAGGTAGGTGATAAACCTCGCTCAAAAGTACGTAAAGTAAGTTCTTATTCTGTTGTTTGCAGTAAATCTCATTTTGTCAGAAAGCCTGAAACGTCACCCTTACTCTAGAGTCATGCCATATTTAGCTGTTGGAGTTCACTTTTGCTTTGAGCTCTAAGCGCCGCCAGGTGTGTTCCACTCACAGGTGTACATGACTGGTGACTGAGAACTTGGGCATGCTGGTTGAAGATAAACAACTCCAGACTGAGGAACGGGACGTCATTCCAGAGCAACACGTGAGCCGACCAGCATGAGGAGGCGGAGCTAAGCTGTTGTGGATGGGTATGGATCTTCTGCTGAGGCTCCTGAGGGTGGAAAATTAATGAAGTGTGAAAAAGACCAATATCTGCAGTGATTTCATTATTATTACAGGGAAATTACAATCACCTGATCCATAACCCATAACAAGAGTGGAAACCAGCAGGAAAATAACTGAAGGTAGAGACTTTTTGAGGTAGCTCATTGTAAAAGTGACTAATTGAGTTTCACAACAATAATAATATAGAAACATCACTAAAAACCAACCAGAGACAAGTTTAATTCTGTTTGTGATAAATTATTTAGGATCTAGAACATAAATAAATGTTAGTTTTCATAAAAATATCTGATTCACCTAAAGTCTTTTATTTTTTAGAATGTTATCAAATAGGAAAAAATCTGCACCCTTCTATCTGCGGGTAAAGAGTTTGAATCTCAGGAGTAGTTCATGTTCACACAAACAGTCAGATCTTAAATGATGTAAAACACCTGTGAGCTGGTGTCGCCAGGCATCATGGGAAATGGAGTCCCAGAGTCATCAAATAACTCATAACAGTAGTTTTTAAAAGGCATTTCCTCCTTAAATGTTCACATATAAATCCAGACATTGCAAACATTGGGCTACAAAACCATCATAAAGCAAAAGTCTTTCATAAAAAGACAGACTTCAAAAAATCTTCATTTAGACCCAACGGTTATTTAGAATGTTACAAATTCTGAGCTTGTCAGTTTAAGGTTAGTTATGTGGAGCCAAAAAACTTTATTTACAAAATGTGAAAATCAAGTTGGAGTTGATTCAACAACTTCACGTTTATCTGCAGGTAAAGGTTTACAGCAGCGGTTCTCAATCCTGGTCCTGGAGGGCTGGTATCCAGCATGTTTTAGTGGTTTCTCTGCTCCAACACGCTTGATTCAGTGGTTGAATCACCTGTGCAGCAGCTCATCAGCGCCTGCTGATTGAAACCAGGTGTGTTGAAGCAGAGTTAAAACTAAAACATGCTGGATATAGTAGCCCTCCAGGACCAGGAGTGAGAACCACTGATTTAAAGTAAATGTTCAAATAAGGTCACAATAAGGGAGGGAGGGGTTAACACATAAATAAAAGAAATAAAGAATAAATAAGGAATCCATTGTTCCTCTTTTGGATATGAAGCCATCCCAGCCCTGTGATCTGCAGCATCAGGAAGAAGTGATCCTAATTACAGAAGTGATCATTTGTCAGACTGATGTCGTCTTTGCTGCTGGTGCGCACGCACGAGCAGCGGCAGCTCGTGGCGCGCGCACACCGACTTGAAGTGGCCTCATATCAGGACATCTGCTGCTGTTTCCTCATCTCTGTTGGCTCTCTGGACTCCACATCATCCTCCCCTCATCCAGGAAGAGAGAAACTGACCAATGACACGGATTAAACATCTCATTTACACATTTCCTCTGATTGATGCCCTTACAGAGAAAAATAACCCTCCATTCCTCCATCATCAGTAATTATGTCACGCGCTATAATTAAAACACCAACAAGCCAAATTAACCTCCACAACAAACTCGCCTCAACCAGGGTTGACTCGTTTCTAGTGGCTGAATCATAATTCGGGGGCTTCCTGCCTTCCTAAGACACAACCATCTAGGACTGTTTCTGCTTCTCTGTCTGGCCGCAGCGCGCCGGAAACAGACCATAACAGTCTCTCAGAACTCCATCCAGGAAACGAGCCTCTCCTACCCGTTCTCCGCTCCTCCACACAGCGCAGTCATCATTACCGGGCACCGTGCCTCTTGGCTCCCGCCCTCCCCCCTCCCTCCCTCTTGATCCAATGTGCGTCGGACACAATGGCTCCTCCTCTCCGAGTCTGAGCGCACGTCTCCAAGCAGCTTTTACGCGCGTAGAAACTCAAGAGAATCCCTTGCGGTCGGCCCCTCCCCTTTCCGTTTCTTGCCGCCCTCATTCATTCATGACCCCGGCCGGTGACGTAGGAGATTCCACGGTGCCCACTGCCGTAGGCACCGACGGCATGCTGGAGTATATATGGGACACTGGGAGCCGAGAACAGGCACACTCTCAGTCGCTCCGACTCGGGAACCAGGGCATCAGCGGAGATAGCAGGCTTTACTTCGCCCTAGTAGGCTAACTCGCTTTGGGCTTTGGTTCAGGATGGACACCTCTTCTGTTTCTCGGAGCCGACGAAGCTCCATCATGCGCAACTGCAAAAGTAAGTTTCTGCTCCGTCTTTGGCTTTGGACGCATGATGGATTAAGTTTGGATGTTTCTGCTTTGTGGTTGTGGGACTTCTGCTAGATTTATTTCCTAAAGAAATATTTGATGCATCTAAAAGCATCACATAAACCTGATGCGTAACTGGATGGATGATACGATGCAAAGAAAAATGTTATTAGTTCTCTGATAAATGTGTGATTTATAGCACACGTGAGGCGTTAAGCTACATAAAAAGAGATGTTCTGGTAAAGTTTTGGAAGTCTTTGCTGTGTTTTGAGTGAGGTGTTTATGATGCTGTGCGTAATGGCTGACGCGGTGCAGCGCTGGCTGCGTAAGATCCTTTTACTGGAGTCAAAGTTCCACACAGGGTTCCTTCTGTTCTAATTCATCATTAAAAGCTAAATTACTTGTTTTAGTTTCTATAAAATTCAGTAAAAAAAGCTAAAGTAGATGTTAGAAAAGAGCGCACAAGTGTTTGGATGGTTTAAGCACCATGGACAGCGCTCACCTCCTTCCTTCCTTCCCTGTCTCTGCCCGCTCTCCTCCAGGCGGTCTCTCCCTCTGGCTGGTGGTCTGGCTGGTCCTCGGCAAGCCAAGTCCGGCGTCGGCGTGTCCGCACCACTGCGTGTGCTACCCGACGCCCATGACTGTGAGCTGCCAGGCGCAGAACTTCACCGCCGTCCCCGTTGGAGTACCGTACGAGTCTCAGCGCGTTTTCCTCCAGAACAACCGGATCACGGAGCTCAGAGTTGGCTCTTTTGGCTTCGGAACTCAGGTGAGAATGACTCGGTGCAAAAGCACTTCCGGTGTGACGATGTTCAGAGTTTAAAATGGACTTTTTTTTAATATCTTACAATAAATGAGATTTAATCCTCTGAATGTGTTTTCCTGCAGGTTCTGTGGCTGTTTTCCAACAACATCACGTGGATCGAGGCAGGAGCTTTCAGTGAGCTGAGGGACTTGGAGGAGTTGGACCTGGGCGACAACCCGAACCTCCACAGGCTGGAGGGAGGCGCTTTCCGTGGTCTAGAGAAGCTCCAGAGCCTCCACATGCACCGCTGCCGGCTCACTGCTCTGCCCCATGACATCTTCCACAAGCTGTACAGCCTGCAGTTCCTCTACCTGCAGGTAGGGGCGCAGCACACAAATAAACGACAGTCCACGGCTCACGTGCACCCACCCACATTTGTTCTTTTACTCACAGCATCACATGTCCGGTTACAGATTCCACACACCAGACCCAAGACGTTTCCTTTCCTCACGCTGAACTCATGTTTAAAACTCTTTTTCAGGAGAACAACCTCCACTTTCTGCAGGATGACATCTTTTCTGACCTCATCAACCTGAGCCAGCTGTTCCTGCATGGCAACCGCATCCGAACCCTTTCAGAGAACGTGTTCCGTGGCTTGGTCAACCTGGACCGCCTTCTTCTCCATGACAACCGCATCAGGCAGGTGAACCGCCGCGCCTTCCGCGACCTCGGCCGTCTCACCATGCTCTTCCTCTTCAACAACTCCCTGGCCGAGCTGCCCAGTCAGACCCTGAGGGACACCCAGGGCATCGAATTCCTCCGTCTCAACGCTAACCCCTGGGCCTGTGGCTGCGAGGCCCGCCCCCTGTGGGAGTGGTTCCGTGAGGCCCGTGTTTCTTCTTCTGATGTGATCTGTGCCTCCCCCTCTACCCGCCGTGGCCAGGACCTCCGATTCCTCCGTGAGATGGACTTCGCCCTCTGCCCCCTGCCCGATCCAGGTTCCATTGCTGGCTCCACCACCACCACGTTCAGCACCAAAACCCGCTGGTGGTTCCACAAGAACAAGCCCCAGTCCTCCACGAAAGGCCTCTTTGAGAAGTCGTCAGAAACCGTGAAGGCTGGTTTGTATGGAAAAGGCCCGTCCACGACCACCTCAGTAGTCAAGTACGAGCTGGGAGAGGAAGAGCTGGCGTTGCCCAAACTCGACCAAGAAGAGTACTGGGCAAACTATGGCAACGAGGACTCAGGCGTCACCTTGAGGTGCTTCGAGCTCGAGTGTCCACCTGAGTTCGACCTGACTCCTTCCTCCTCTCCCAGATCCTCCTCTCCCTCTTTACTTCAGCTACTGGCCCTTTCTCTATTCACCTTCTGCTTCAACCTCCATCTAGTTTTTGGCTGAACTGGACTCTTAGTGCCACGCCCCTTCCCTTCCAGCCTGTTTTAAAGGCTGAGGGGTCCCTGTTAGACTCTCTACACCCCCTTTGCCCACTCCGCTGTCAACAAATCCTCAAGGAACAGCTAGGGAGATGGGGGGAAGGCTAGATTCTGAATCTACCACCTATAGGGCTTAACTTTTCAGGGCTGCTAAGAGTTCTTCAGCCACGATCTTAATTATCTACACAATGATCTACAGGTATGACTTTCTGTGTCTTACCTGTATGATGTCACGTTACGACTCCCTGCGATCAGGGCTACGAGGGCTGAGTCCACCACCGGTACAATCTGATAGGAGTTGTGAACGATGTCGTCAATTTTTGTCACCTCAGCTTAGTCAGTGCGATTAGTGCATCCAGTCACGTGGCTGCCACGATGCTACAATTACTGTTAGAGTCAGTGTACGGTAATTACAATACTGTAACCACTTAAAGTGTCATGTAAATAGGTACGTACCCTGTGAGTGTTCAGTCTGATACCCGTGCTCCGGCACGATCACCTTTCATTCGATTCCAGGAAAACTGTGAAGGCTTGTGCCTCTACGTGACAGAGCACTATGCACAGAGACAGGAAGAGATAAGATGAATCTTTATACTGTGAAGAAGGGATGGAGGAAGGTCACAGGAAGAGGAGAAACAAGCAAAACGACAGAGAGAGACTTTAAAAGTGACAGAAGAGCAATAAGAAAAGATCAGAGAGCGTGAGTTAGGGACAGTGTTGGCAGTAGAAGCAGCAACCTGCAGGAAATAAGTAATAAATCCACTCATCCGACTCACGCCGTCCACCCGTTTATGTAAATATGGTGTTGTTTTGCGACAACCACATGGAAGAATGCTTCCTGTCAGGAAGCCCGAGATTCTGCTTTTGGATGTCTTTCTGTGACATATTGATATATAATGTGCAATGATTGTTAAATTGAATGCCAATGAAGATCTTGATAAAAAAGATACACTGAATATTTCCTGTATCATGCTTCTTTTTGGGACCACATTAGGGACGTTTTGGGGAGGTGGAGTGTAGAGGAGGATGCACACAGACCCAAAGAGAGGAGCAGATTGCTGCTCGGTGACAAAACTGTGACTAAAAAAAGCTAGAGGACTTACAGGACTGACCACACGATGACACGCAGCGGCTCCGGCGGGCATCTGTGTGTGCACACAAGAGGATGAATGGATTCACATGTTGGCTGCGCTGCAAAAGGCAAATACGTCACTGGTTTTAGCACTTCTGACTCACAAAAGAGCGATGCCAAACGGACAGGCGAGGTGCAAATTGGACATTTTGTGAATAAACGAAGAGAGCAGTGAGAGAGTCTAACGCCAAGGAGCTGATTTAAGACTGACATTCAGGCCGACGTGGACTAACGGAGTCAGAAAAGTCAAATCAGCAGGAACAAAAGGAACAGGAAGCTTCCAGATATAGGCATCTAGTGGTCCACCTTGAGCCGGCTATAAATTTCTCATGTAGGAAGAAAAACGTATAACTGCTCCTGTTTTTCACCTCCGTCCTCACTGCTTTTCTGAAGCTCCCTCCGTGTCTCAAGGGCAGAGAAGGAGGCTTTGATGGGTGACCGGTGGAAGGCCGCGATGTAGTAGGAGTGAGAGAGTGGGTGGTGATCTTACTGATCCACGCTCATCCACAAATACGCTCGCAGATACAATCAGAGAGGCAGTTAGCCTCGCTACAGCCTCCGTTTGGCTCTGGGATTTAGAAGAAACCAGCACACACACACACAAGATTAGTCAGATGATTGTGGGAAATATTCAGTGCCATCTTGTTGTTTCGTCTCCTAACGAGTCTCCTGGAGGAGGTCAAACTGAGCCCGGGTGCTCTTGGGTGACAGCAAGGTCACTTTCAGACGACCAAAGTGCCAGTTATACCATTCCCCCCAGTTTCCACGTCCAGTCTGTCGATCTGCATGTTCCATGTTTTGTATCCAAGAGAGAAATAGTATTAATATATCATAGATCAGCTTCTTTGTTATTTATTTTTACTGTATGAGAAGAAAATATGTTCTTGAAAAAATAAATTCATACTTGTTTTAACAAAACCGCTTTTTTCTCCTTGTGTGGGAGTTTTATTCTATGTGTTGGCGACGGTCCAGTCAAAGAACACACACACACACACACACACACACACACACACACACACACACACACACACACACACACACACACACACACACACACACACACACACACACACACGGATGTCCTTGGAAGTTGTCCATCTTCATTTCTCTAAAAGCAAAAACAAAACACGTCTCTAAGTCACTCGATCAGCTGGTGTCTCTTTAAAAGGAACCAAAAACACAAAAGAACAAACTAAGGAGAGTTGGTCAGAACAAACATTCTAGCACATGTTTAACCAACACACCTCGGTGTTTGTTCTTCCACATAGATGAACGTTTTATTGAATTTTATCCAACTCTGAGGGTAAAAAGAACAGTAAACATAATGGTGGCACCAACTAAAGTGTCAAAATCAGCAAAATATTGACTTTAATAAGTAAACAGAGAACACGCTGTTCTGGTTTTTCTAATGTTCTCAGACAAATAAAGAAAAACAGTAAAAAACGTCATAAATCAGGAAAATTAACAGAAAATTTGTCAGTTCATCACATTAATCTGTGATTCGGCTTCAATGAGTTAAATGATAAATGAGCCGCTCTTGTATAAACCTTTCAGAGTCAGAGGACTCCAAAGTGCTTTACACTACAGTGAACCATTCATTCACTCACATACATTCACATTGGAGGTGATGAGCTACATTCTAGCCACAGCTGCCCTGGAGAACACTGACAGAGATGGAAATGTTTGTTCAGGTGAAAAGTTCCTGAGTGGAGGTTCTAGTTTAACTGCAGTTATTGATAATTATTGATAATGATTGATAACAGTCCAGTGGAAGTGGAACAGCATCATCCTGGAACGGTTGGGATTTTCCTCTCACAAAGTGGCACAAATAAACCAGCTTTGCTTTTGGCACAAAATTCTGCCAAATTTTCTCACCTTCTAGAAAGAAACATGGAAGTTACCATGACAATAAATATCACTGACCATGTTTACAGAGATGAAAAAAACTTTAATGCCTCAAATCTGAAAAAGAAAAATCTCCTTTTAAAGCCTGATCTCTTTATTTGGATAATAATAATAATAATAATAATAATAATAATAATACTTCTATTTGTTTCATTTGATTATTGAATCATATAAAATTTAACAGTAATAAAAAACCAAAATTGGCCTTGACACCTGTCGATCCTCCACCAGGGGGCAGTAGACAGGTAGGCCTAGCTATGGCAGGTTTCTGATAAAGGTACTAATGCTGATGCTCCAGCTGGATGCTTTGAAGCAAAAATCTGAAGTTTTTTTAAGAGGGCACTTTCTAGAGCAGGGGTCTTAAACTCAATTTAGCCGGGGGTCGCTGGATGCAGAGTCTGGGTGAGGCTGGGTCTCATCAGGTTTTCTGCAAAAACAGCAATGTTAAAAAAAAATTCAATTTTCTCAAATCCCGTTATTTTTACTTAACACAAAATAAGATGGAAAAAAGCTGCTTTATCGTCATAATCTGTGTTATAGTAAAAAAAAAATCCCCTTGGCTCGTGTAATCCATTTTCCCACTGAACTGATTTCTGACTGTTTTTAGCTTTTCTGTCTCCTGGAGACTGCTTAGAAAACTCGGTCGCCGCATTCCCACAATTTACTGTTTGCGCTGTGTGTGCTTCCTGACCGCGTAGGTTAGACGTGTAAACTCAACATCAAGCGATTCTATTATCTTTTTTTAAGTGTTGAGAACGCAGCTCGCTGGGACGAATCTCAGCAGCCAGGCAGGAGGAAAACACTCCAGATCAACTCTGCTGTAACTTTAACTCAGAGAAATGTTTGCTTGCATCAAGCCTGGCTGATGTCCCGCCCCCAAGAGCCATGTACCTCACCATTATTGGTATGTTCATTCAGCTTCGCACACAAAACTGTAAAGAGCCCTACATATCAAACTGGCGGGCTGCACTAACATTACATTTTCATATTAAGGCGTGGGCCACAAATTATCATCTTGCGGGCTGCAATTGGCCCCCGGGCCTCAAGTTTGAGACCCCTGTTCTAGAGCAACGAGCAAAACGACAGAGACTTTTGAAATATTTATTATTCCCACATCATCTTATATATCTATATCTATCTATTGATCGATCGATAGAAGCAGCGCTTGAGGAGCTCTAAAACACTTGATAGATAGATGATAGATAGATAGACAGATGATATATATATATATATATATATATATATATATATATAGATAGATGATAGATAGACAGATGATATATATATATATATATATATATATATATATATATAGATAGATGATAGATAGATAGATAGATAGATAGATGATAGATAGACAGATGATATATAGATAGATAGATAGATGATAGATAGATAGATGATAGATAGACAGATAATATATATATATATATATAGATAGATAGATGATAGATAGATGATATATATG
>SSNS01000184.1:626979-655993 GCA_006937985.1 Aphyosemion australe
TAACAGCAGCGATGAAAAAACATAACATTAACACACCAACAAAACCATACACAACAGTTAGAAAAAGACTAGTACACCCAAAAGACAAGATACCAACAGGAAATAAATGTGGAGTCATATACGAAATTCCATGCAAATTATGCAACAAAACATACATAGGAGAGACTGGACGCCAACTCAACACACGAACAATAGAACACAGAAAGGAGTGTGAGAAGGAGACGAGAACAAGACACACAAGAGCAGCAAAACAAGAAGCAGAAAGTACAATAAAAAAATCAGCCGTAACAGATCACTGCACAAGAGAAAATCATATAATGGACTGGGACAAAACAAGGATCATAAACACAGAACAACAAAAATACAAAAGATGGATCAAGGAAGCGATTGAAATAAGGAGACGTGGACACGCAACCATGAACAGAGATGAAGGGGTTTATACACTGGATCACGCATGGGACAGTGTCATCGGCAAGGAGGGCGCGGGCAGCAGAGGGCGACACCGTCCTCTGCTGCCCGCAGATAAACGGAGAAGGAAGTGACGTCGCCAAGATGGCGATGTTAGCTCTGAGGATGATCGCAGCTGCGATCGAAACGTCAGCGAAATAAGAAGGTAAAAAAACAACTCCTGTTTGTGTAAAAAGAAAGAAAAAAAAAAGTGATAGTATTTAGAAAAAAACACAGAATGAATGCTCAAAAGAACTCCAGATCAACTCTGCTGTAACTTTAACTCAGAGAAATGTTTGCTTGCATCAAGCCTGGCTGATGTCCCGCCCCCAAGAGCCATGTACCTCACCATTATTGGTATGTTCATTCAGCTTCGCACACAAAACTGTAAAGAGCCCTACATATAAAACTGGCAGGCTGCACTAACATAAAATTTTCATATTAAGGCGTGGGCCACAAATTATCATCTTGCGGGCTGCAATTGGCCCCCGGGCCTCAAGTTTGAGACCCCTGTTCTAGAGCAACGAGCAAAACGACAGAGACTTTTGAAATATTTATTATTCCCACATCATCTTATATATCTATATCTATCTATTGATCGATCGATCGATAGAAGCAGCGCTTGAGGAACACTGCTCTAAAACACTTGATAGATAGATAGATGATAGATAGATAGATGATAGATAGATGATAGATAGATAGATGATAGATAGATAGATAGATAGATAGACAGATGATATATATGTATATATATATGTATATATATATAGATAGATAGATAGATGATAGATAGATAGATGATAGATAGATAGATAGATAGATAGATAGATAGATAGATGATAGATAGATAGATGATAGATAGATAGATGATAGATAGATAGATAGATGATAGATAGATAGATAGACGGATAAATAGATAGATGACGTATTTGTCCATATGAAATGTCACCAACTCTGGATGTATTGCCTACATTATATCATCACAGGGTGAGACTATCACTTTAACAGATTGTAAACAAATCACACATAATTCCTGGGGGAAAACTCTGGATTGCAGCTTTATGGACAGAAGTAGTTTAATGAGAAGTTAGCCATAATATCTCTAATCTACAATCTGCAGACATTTAAATCTTGATTCAAATCGACACAGAGAGAGTAAAGTTAAAGTCTCATTAGTCATCATCACACACTGGTGAAATGTGTTCTCCACATTTGACCCATCCCCTGGGGGAGCTGTGAGCTGCAGCTGTGGCCACGCTTGGGAACAATTTGGTGGTTTCACCCACCAATCCAACCCCTTAATGCTGAGGGTCAAGCAGGAGGCATTGGGTCCCATTTTTAAAGTCTTTGGTACGACCCGTCCGTGGATTTGAACCCACAACCTCCCAGTCTCAGGGTGGACACATACCACTAAGCCACTGTGGTCTTCTTGTGTAAAGTTCAGTTTGGATTTATTTATTAGTTAAACTCTTAATGGTTCTGTGAGTGGTGGCTGCCCGTCTCCACCCTCCTCCTCCTCATCGAGGAGGTTCTGGGAGACCAGATGTAGCCTGGTGTTGTTCATTAAGGCAGCGTACAGGTGGGCTACACCTGGATGTGATTCCTGACTGTTAACCCAAATGTTGTTAATGGTTCTGTGTCAGTAGCGGGAAGACACCAGCTTAGCGTTTTGACTTGTTATGGTTAGCTGGGCCTCATTTACCTTGACTTTACTTTTAAATCATTTGATTTAGTTGTGAGATCAAGCAGTCGCTATATGAAAACCTCTCCAACACACGGGTCAGGACAGACACGTTTAATGTCTTCTTGTGTAAAAGTATGATTCTGTCAGCAGAAACCTGCTGAGAAACAGTTTCACGTCTACACGGACACCAGACGTCTCCTCTGCACGTGTCCTGGACTTCCCGCGGTGAGGCGGGACATCGAGTTCTCCGTGACTGATTCCTAAACCAGGATCTCACTGGGCCGAGGCTGCTGGACACAGACGGCCTTCACGAGGGAGTTCCTAAAATGTCCAGAAACATTTGTGAAGGTTAGCGACTTCTTCACATGACTCATGGTTGGTCTCGTGCTCTGGAACCATTTTGGGTTTAGTTCCCGTGAGTCAGAAGTCTGAAAAACGTGAGACACCTCTGGGAAGAGTCGGCAAACAAATGGAAAATAGGAGGGAAGAAACGGAGACACAATAAAAACACTTTTGCACGAATGTTGCAATTTGCATCACTCACACACACGCACGCACACACACATACACACATGCACGCACATACACACACACACGCACGCATACACACATGCACGCACACACACACACGCATGCATGCACACACACACACACACACACACACNAAAATACATTTGACAAATTTTGGCCTCTCCAGGCTTCCATACCTTTAACCTGGTTATGCGGAGAAGGAGTTTAGCTCGTCCATGCACATAAACAACAAAAACACACCGGTGAAGCGGTAAATTAAAACATCCAAATCGGCTGGCGACGCGGTTTCATATTTCTAAATATTTAGCGTGTCATTTTGGCGGCGCGCAGGTCAGGGCACGGCTCTGGGACAGAGAACCGAGCCTGCCCGTCCCATCAGCAGCGGGTGAAGCGCACCGCTCCCCCGGTCTCAGCCAGAGCGGGCGCGAGAGAGGCACATCAACTTAGACTAGAAAGATGGGATTCTGTGTGTGAAATAACGCTAGTGAAATGGTCCTCTTGTGTTGTGTGCATGATGTCCAGTAGCTGATATTATAATTAATATATATTTTTTTCATAAACCTGATTGCTTGGTGCCCCCCTGGACAGAGTCGGTGCCCTACGCACTGTGCGTGATGCGCGTTTAAGGAGTGCCGGCGCTGGTCTGACCCAAAAATGTGATTCTGGATGCTCCAATCATGAATCTCCTCCAACCAACTCACTAGTTTCACTCCTGGGGTGCTGGGAAAAGTGCCCCTTGACTGCAGCTGAACAGCCAATCACATTTGGTTGTTAGGGAGAACTGGAGAATTTTGGGCCAACCAGCATACATGAATTGAACGCCTCTGGAGTGCTGGTAGACAGTAAATTTCAAAATTGACTATCTGTAAATCTGCTTTTCTGGGGAAGGGAAACTAACTGTTTTGGAATTGTAATGATTTTTCAATTGTTCATTTTAAAGGTCAGCTTTACTCATATTTTTAACACATTTGCATTGGTCTCTAGCAGGAATGAATGCCTTGTAAGTTGTTCTCTGGGACAAAAGAAAGCCTCGGTGCGCCTGTTTGAGGACGTAAAAGTCAGCCGGAGGAGAAAGTAGCTTCACACGGCAGGATCTGGAGTCTTACTTCCTGATACGTGGACATCTCTCCTCTGATTGGCTAACAGCAACACGACTCTACCACTGACTCTGTTTGCTCTGCAACGTTGATGTTTTATCTCCACCAATAACACAAGCCTGGAGGAGTTCTGCTGTGTGGTGGAGTTGCTAATGCTAACGGTTAGCTTCTACTAATCAAGTCGCTCTCTGCTGTTTCCTGGACGCTAAACCAACAACAGCCTTCCCCGTCGTGAGTCCAGATGGGTGAGTCCATGAATGTTCAGTGACAGTGTGACATGGAGTTCACTGGCCTTTTTTATCCAAGCATTTCTTTGTCTATTCTCTATCAGAAGCTAATGCAGGAAATAGGGGTAGAAGACTATTTTCATGTTCAGACTGCTTGTTAAACTCAGAGCAACTGATCGTTTTTATGAATGATTTCTCAGCAAAAGTGCTCTTTAAAACTTATTATGGACTAAGAAGAGAAATATATCACATAAAGCCTGACCAAAGCCTGGTTTTTTTACCAGCCGCCGCTGGACAAAATGAATATGATCCACTTAGGTTTGCCTTCTATCTTAGCAGTGATTGGTGAACACATGAATTTTGTCATTTGTACTAATTGTGTCTTTATGGTGAGCACATCTGTGGAAATCCGTTTCTTAATCAGCAGAAACAGACCCGAATCAGCAGTTATGGTCAGAGTACCAGACACACGATGGGAACTGCTTTACGTGCTTTTTTATTCCTGAAGTGAAACTATCCTGCTTTCGCCTTCACGTTGATGGAAAAGCATAAACCTACCAACATTTTTACAATTGATTTAATTCACTTTCTTTTGTAAAACTGCAAATATGATATGATGGTTGTTTTGTTTTTATAATCTTTTGACCTTGAATTTGTTTTGTCAGTTTGATTTAGGCCATTTGTCCTTTTTCAGGGACAATATCTTTGATTTAAATGTTTTTTATTTNACACACACACACACACACACACACACACACACACACACACACACACACACACACACACACACACACACACACACACACGCACACTACCTTATATCTAAACATGTTGTTTAAATGTATAAAAATAAAAGTTTGGGAACGAGCCAAACCTTTCAGGTGATTTCTCAGCCTCTCAAAAGAAACGTTGGACCTGAGAACAAAACCACCGGTTAAACCGAACTCCTTCAGAATCAGTGAAACTGTTTTCTACGTGAAAGGAAGTCGTAACTGTCAAAAGAAACTCCAGATCTGGTAGAAGATTGCTGTTATTTCATGAAGTTCTTTGTACTTCTGAAGGGTTTCGTGAGAGAAATGTTTAACGAGGGGCGCTCGCCGAACCATTAAGTCTTTTCTTCATCCTGATTCAAAACACACCTGATGCTCAGAACGCTGCTGTTATAAACAAAGGGCTTACTTTCCTCCTGATTGGTGTGTGTGTGTGTGTGTGTGTGTGGTCAGTTTCTTTTAACTCTCGGACGTCAGAACTAGTTTTTCTCTGAGTGAGGAGATGGATGCTTGCTTAGGAAAAGCAGGAGCTTCACGCTGAGATGTGAATGTTGCGAGCCGAGCTTCTGGCACGTGACCGGAAACAAAATCACAAAAGTCATTTCAGACCTTAACAACCAGAGGTTTCTGTATGAAATGTTTGTTTTGCCAAGTTGCAGCTCTTCCACTCTGAAGTCTTCGTGACTCGGTGAGCCACAGGTTAGAAGTTTTCCAGCATTAACCGAACGCTCTGCACCGATTAGCTTTGTCTGTCAGCCTTGAGCTAGAAAGGATTTTGGGATGATGATGATGAATCATAAGAAGCATCATGGATCACAGAGGATCTGTGGGATGCCAAAATAAATACAGTTTGTGTTGTGTTAATATTTGTCCTGTTTGTGTGAATTAGAAAACTATCTCATGAAGTTTTGAGTCGTTCAAGAAGGAAGCTGCAAGCAAATGACCTCAACAAAAACGGCTACAATTCAGTCGGTTTTTCAGATTTTCAGGTAAAAGTTGGTGCGATGGTAGCTGACAGTTGCTCACATGACACCCCGAATGCACTACGAGATTGCACAAAATCACGTGTTTGACACTTAAAGGCACACTTGGCAGTGTTGTCTTGCTTTTAGCACCCCCTAGTGTCTGTTAGTGAAACCAAAAGGTAAACTTCTCTCCTCGCTGTGCGTTGGTCTTTCTGACACCTTAATCTAACTGCTGAAACGTCTCCTCAGCCTTCATTAGTGTCTACAGGAGCGGTTCATCACTAAATCAAACACATCAGCTGTGTTCATGATCTAAAACATGCAGGAAACATGCTGGAAGCAGACTGCAGCACCAGGCATGTCAGCTCCACTTTACTAAGTCCAACAGGGACCGGACCGCCACTCTGAAGTTGCAAGTGTGGTATTCTGGCCACAGAGGGAGGTGGGGGTCTGGGTGACATTTCATTAACCCTGTAAAGGGTCATTTTAGCACAAACTGGCTCAAGAACATGATTTAAACATGAAAAAGTTGCATAGTGTGGCTTTAAACTACGCACAAAATTATTTTCAGGGTTTTCCCCAAAATGACCAGAACTCCATATTTTCTAAATAGGGACAATTTATGTATAAAATTCTGTTATGAAAGATGAAAGGTGACATGCATTCCTTCAAAAAGTGACAGGCCTTTAACTGAAAATGGTTAACCTTCAAAATAAAAGCTTTGATCCTAATTAAAAAGAAAGGAAACAGACATGAACTACGATTAATCCTGAACATCTGTGTTAAATCTGTGTGATTTAATGATAAAAGTCAAGCTTGATCATGAAATTTCTCTTTTATCGTAATCATCCTGCAGAATGAGCCGGTAAACCTGCAGGAATGCAGAGTTTCACACAACTCTTTAACTAATCCCTCACTTCATTTTCACTTGGAGCAGCAGCAGCACGTCAGCGGCAGACTGAACTCCGAGCAAACCGAGAGCTTCTTTGCATTCTACAAACACTCAGTAGAGTCATAGCTTGTTATGTCTATATAAGGATGAAACCAGCGCATCCCTGAGCTCATCCTTCACATTCCGATTGGTCTCCAAGCTTTTGTTTGGCAGGAAAAATTCCATGACGCACCTTCTTCATAGAGGACGTATAAACTGTGTGGGTTTGATTGGATGCTGTCCATGTCACTCATCTGTCAGGATGGACTCCATCTCAGGGATGTGTGTGTGTGTGAGCTTCAGAATAGATGAATATTAATGGCTCTTGATTTATCCCGGAGAAGAGAGGGAGCGGCGCAGAAACAGGGAGGAAGCTCAGCGCTCGTTCAAGTGCGTCACTACTTTATCACACTTCTCTCCACCTGCTGAGGCCCTCGTCTTCGTTTCCTTTCCCTCTTCCACATTCACACCTTCTCATGTGTGAGTGCAATTTACATGCTATTCACCTTATTTTGTGTTCAGGAGCTGAGTTTATGCCACCTCTCAGACTTTTACATTCATCTGCTTCTGTTTATCACACGTTTCCACTTTCTCTGCAGAACCACTGACGTCATTCTTCTATGTTTTCTCATCCCGGCTTTTCACCGATGTCTGATTCTTTTTCTCGGTTACTTGGTGAGCTGAAAGGCCGCTCTGATTCATGCATTTGCTTTCACTCTTTCACACAGTTAATTAGAAATTTGGTGCCTTAATCCTTCATTTTTTTCTGAAGGGAACCTAATTGTTAATCTCTCTCTGCTCAATTTTCCTCACGTTTTTTATTCTTCGCTTTATTTTGGAGGAGCTTTTTCAGTAATTGTCTTCCTGAAAGGCCGCTCTGATTCATGCATTTGCTTTCACTCTTTCACACAGTTAATTAGAAATTTGGTGCCTTAATCCTTCATTTTTTTCTGAAGGGAACCTAATTGTTAATCTCTCTCTGCTCAATTTTCCTCACGTTTTTTATTCTTCGCTTTATTTTGGAGGAGCTTTTTCAGTAATTGTCTTCTATTCAAGCTTGCCTTTGTTAGTTACTCATCAAAAATCCAATTATGTTCCTTTTTAAAAGACACAAGAAAAAACAAAAAACTTTTTGATTAGTTCTGCAGGCTTAAACTTTGTTTTCTTAATGTTTTTTATTAAATGCAAAGAAGAAAAAATCTTCTTTGCAAAAGACAGACAAATGTGCCTAAAAATGTCAGACACGTCTCATGTGCAATCAGAGCGTGTGTGTGTGTGTGTGTGTGTGTGTGTGTGTGTGTGTGTGTGTGCGATAAAAGTCCTGGCAGAGGTGAAAAGTCACTGACGCCATTGCAGGCTGGAAAACCGAGCTGGCCGCTGACCGAATGAGATGAAAATAAGACTTTGTGTGAAAGAGATAGAGACAGAAAGATAGCAACAGAGGAGGTGTGACGTTTGAGTCATGTTCTTGGATCTCTCCTCAGCTGAGAACATTTGGAAGGCTTAAGTGTGCTTAAGTGTGCAAGCACACACACGTGCGAATATACACCCTCGTTGGCAGCATTCGGCGGTGCTGGTTCGCCACCAGAGAGGCCGACTGGGAGACAGACGTTTCTCCATGCATCACACGAGCAGCATCCACGCACATAAGTGCCCACACACACACGCGCACACGTTTTTTTTTGCAACTAGGTTTCCCTAAAATATAAAATATTTACAATAATTTCCAAAACAGAAGCCTTTGCATTAATTGCATACGTTAACTCTCCAGTGAGCTCTGTTCTGAGTTTGCTGCTGGAGGCTATAGGAGCAGGAGCTGTCTATCTGGTTGGGGTCTGGGGTGGTGGGTTGCTTTGCCTTGTGATGGGCGGGGTTGCCTGTTCATCGTTACACCAGTAAGAACGGGACCGTCTCCTGGGTCCAGGAGTGGTTGTGCCCTCTGTGCAGCAGAATCGGACCAGAGTGTGTATGGGGAGTGTGAGTGGGTGTATTACGTGTGTTCTTAGGTTGGATGTGTTTATGTGTGAGCATGAGGGTGGGAGTGTGTGACTGCCTATCTGTCAGGTAGAGTCTTGGACTCCTCCCCTCTCCTGGGACACCTTGTGGTGCTACAACATCTTGACCTACCCTCCCCCTGCCACAGTTCCTGCTGGTGGGTGGTGCCTCGGTCTGCATGAGTATTTGCAGCTCTCGTGTCTGGGGCTGGGTGTTGTGGCATCTGCCGGCTCGCTCCTGGGGGCTGCCCGGGAGGGCCTGGGCCCTGAACTCTGTCGTGCCTCTGGGCGCCTGAGGCCACTGAGGTCCGAGCTCAGCCTGCTCTGGTGTGGGCGACTGAGGGTGGGCCTAGGTTGCCGTTATGACCTCCTGGCATATGATCAGTGGAAAAGACGTTATGTGTTAGCATCAGCATGCTAGATCACTCAGAAACGTAACAACAAATATATATCTATATATATATATTTACAAATTGTCCAAAATTCAAACAAGTGTAATACAAAAACATACCTGTTCGCCTTCCAGCTAGATGCTAATTTAAAGATGTTGGAAAACGATACTTTTCTCAACGTGGCGACAGCGTAGACAACCGGGAGCGGAAACACATCACCGACTCGCCAACTGGCTAACCTGCTTCTGCTATTGGGTTAAAAAATGCCGTATTTCTGCCGAATCACGATTATAAGCTAGCGCTTAGGTCCGCAAACAGTTTAGAGTGTATTAGCGCAGACAGTTGACTTAATATGAGTTGTTTGTTTAGCATTTTTAAGTAAATAAATTGACAACACTTTGAAACTGGAAGTCACCCGTACGGAATTTCAAAATAAGAGTCATGTGAACATTACAAAGTATAATTCGCTCAGGGATATTAACATCAAAATAATATCAAATAAAACAAATAATCTGGGTTATTTACACATGGTGCTCTCACAGGTGTTTTTGACACATTACCTTGGGTTGTGGTCGGCACTATATGCACCATGAATTAATTATTACCGTGTGCTTGCAGCAAACATCATTATTGTTATATATCCTTATTCATCGTAGTGATATCTTGGTTCTGTTGTATTTTTGTGTCTCTCTTTCTCTCTTTCTGCATCTAGAAGTGGATTCTTGTGCATCCTTTATTGTTTATTTTTGTGACCCCCCCACCCCCTTCTCTCTTCCCCCTTTCTCTTTCATTTCCATCTCCGTTGGGATTGAAAACAACCGAAAGCATTTCTAATAAAGTTTTGGTATCAGGCGGGACATTATAGCTGAATCTATAACGATCCACCTGTGAGAGTAAAGCTGTAAGGCTTGTTTTTGGCACTCAGACATCTATTCTGTTTGTTTTACAGCCGGAGAGGACACGGGGGAAAAAAACTCTCCATTGAGCTCAAATAAAAACACATTTTCTGATAATTAAACCTTTTTTATCAAAATCTGACGTGCACAAGTCGACGCCTCCACACAGAGGTGACTTCATCATCATGTGAAACATAAAGCAAACAGATGGAATCGAACACAGATGAATTCTGACACCATCTGAGAAGATAAATGAGGTCTAACAGGAGTGGGGGGAAATGCAGAGAAGCAAAACAGAGTGGGAAATGGAGGTTCAGAGCACAGTTGGCTCTCTGCGTGATAAATGACTCATTCACACAATGCATGATAACTGGACAGCGTTTAAAAAACACTTTATTTATGTGCTGAAACCGAAGCAACTAACAGCCACGACTCTGACCAGAACCAACACAACTTTTCACTTTTGTGCAGATCTCTCACCCTCTCAAACTTTAATTCTTCTCTTTCATCACCAAATATTGACGGCTGACCAGGAGCGTGCACCGGATCAAGACCTCTGCAGCTGCATGTAATAACAAAAGGTCAAGTGGGTTGTTATCGGGGACAAATCAGAAAATCTTTTGAGTCTGAAATGATTCAATACATCTGCAGAAACTGCAAAGAATGGAGAGGTATATGACCGATTCACTTTGGCTTAATTGAACCTTCTGGAACTTATGAATGGAGCTCAGAGGTCAAAAGCAGCAGTATTGATTCTAACCCTGCAGGTCATCCGACGCTCGGCGCTTCCACACACGGCAGCTGGACCTTCATTCTCAGCTCTCCATTCATATTAGAGAAAACTTCTTCAGCTCTAAAACGAAGCTTTTTGAAAATGAAGTCGTTTCTCATTGGAAAGCAAAAACACTGGAAAATAAATAAACACTGATTATGAATTATTTTTCTCAAAAGCATAATAAAAAATTCTATTCACTCAAAACAGCTGCTTTTGCTTCTGCGTGATAGAAATCTAATCATTCATAATGTTTTCCAGGTACAGAAAGGTATTGCTTATGAATAAAAAGGACAAAAATAACTGATTAAATAAGTGAAGGTTAGATCAAAGCTTCTCACTTCAGTGTTTTGAGAAGTTATTGTGTGTATTTTATTTGACTCACTGGAATTATCTAGAATGTTTGAAAATTCCTTCTTTTATGATGTCGAAAGGCTTTTAAATTTCCTTTTAGAGGAACACTTGGCAGTTTTGGCTTGTTTTTAGCACCCCCTAGTGTCCGTTAGTGAAACCTAAAGTGAAACTCATCTTTTCGCTGTGCATTCATCTTTTTAACACCTTACCCTGACTTTCCACAGGACGTGAAAGCGGCGCGTAACATAATAGCGCCGTTTTACCCGCGAGCTCATTCCCAACTGGCAGCGATTCTGATGTGAAACGGGAGCGAAAGCGTTCCACACAGCTGATCCCACAAAGTCACAAAATCACGGGAGAATTGCAGCACCATGCATGATTTTAGAAGTCCACACAATGACAAGCATGGAGAAAGTCAGCTGCATTTAGCCAAAAAGGTCTGTGGTTTATTTTCTGTTTTCTTTACATCGGCTACGGGGATTTCACAGGAAATTACCTACTTCACCTGTCTTTTATTTTGAAAGTTTCCGGATGTTTCACAGTGCCTTCGTGTTTGACTTCCTCTCTGTCCCAATCTAAACTGCGGAGTTTGATGTGTTTCAGAAGCGTAGAGCGTAAAAATGAGACTTGAGACGTAATGATAGCATCTCGTTGCTTCCGGGACGCGTCCAGAACGTTACACGTAGCTGCTGGTGGAAAGGACCCTGTAAACTATAACGCTGGCTAATTGCACGCAGTACGTTTCGCTGTCGTTTTGCGACGCTTTCACTTGCGGTGGAAAGCCGGGGTCAATCTAACAGCTGAAACGTCTCCTCAGCCTTCATTAGTGTCTACAGGAGCGGTTCATCACTAAATCAAACAAATCAGCTGTGTTCATGATCTAAAACATGCAGGAAACATGCTGGAAGCAGACTGCAGCACCAGGCATGTCAGCTCCACTTTACTAAGTCCAACAGGGACCGGACCGCCACTCTGAAGTTGCAAGTGTGGTATTCTGGCCACAGAGGGCGGTGGGGGTCTGAGTGACATTTCATTAACCCTGTAAAGGGTCATTTTAGCACAAACTGCCTCAAGAACATGATTTAAAATATGAAAAAGTTGCATAGTATGGCTTTAATTTCTCAGAGGTTTTCAGTGGTCGTGTAAAATTGATGCTCAGGCTGCTTTCATGTAAAATTATTTAGTTGTAATAAATAATTCAGCTGTGTTTTGATTATTTACAACCAAAATCATCAGAAAAAGCCTTTTCTGGTGCTGAGGAAGCAGCAGGCGGCCCACAGCTAATGCTGGAAGGATTTGTAGAAACTGGGGGGTGGGCATGTCTGATCTCTCCATATCATCTAATCATGAAGCTGCACCAGTCAATTGGACCACCTACAGCTTGCACTTCCCAGCTTGACTGATTAAAACGGTCTAACTTCATTTTTCCGTCCGTTTGCTTCGCCACGTTTTCTGGACTCACATGGAGCGGATCTGCTTGGCTTTTCTTCCTCTGCTTGCTCCTCTCCGCTCTCCTGCAGCACTGAATGAAGCTTTGAGCTCGTCTCCACATCTTCCCACTTCTTTGTTTCTTTTTCTCACCAACTCCTCCTTCGCACCTTGCTCTCCCTCCTCCTCTCCTCTTCTATGTCATCCTCCTGTACGTTCTGTTCTCCTCTGCTGCCGATGACCGGCCGTGTCACGGCGGTGTCGCCTCAGATTACAGTCATTAGTGGTCATCTGTGATTGTGTAATGTTGTGTCTTTATTTAGTTTGATTGTGTTTTAGTTTGACTGGAAGAGAGGAACAACAAAGCCAGATAAAATCAGAGGAGTGGGTTTATGAGCGGTTAGTATCATACCTGCAGCAGGCAGAAGTTAGTTTAGAGAATAAAGGAGGGATTTATATGTGAATCAGCTGCTCTGAAACTCAAATGTGAATTTGCATAATTAAAAACAAAACCAATTTCATAAGATCTTTCTTGTTTTTAACCAAACAACTATAACGCTACGCTAACGGTGCACACAGAGGCACCTGAACATCTCCTGTCAGCAATCAGCTGTGACACGATTTTATGCTCCGAAAACAATGACAAGGCCGATGATTTTACCATAAAATAAGGAAATTCTATCAAATGAAAACACAGTGGGTATCAGAAAAACATCATATGGGCAAAAATGTGTCATATGTGATGAAGAAGAAACAAAAAAAGTATAAAAATAAAAAACAAAGCAAACAAAAGACGTTATGCAGAAGTTAGGGTTTGGTTCCAGCATCCACATAAACATTTGGCTAAAGGGTATCAGGACCGTCTTTGATCGTCTTTAATGCCAAAACCAAACCATACCATATTTATTTGTAAAGGCACATTGAAAAACACATGTCTGCTGCACATGCAGGGTAAAAACGTAAACATAAAAACACTGGATTATAATTCACCCTCATACAGAGAGTGCATGTTTAGCAATCAAAAATAAAACAGATATGATCAAAATACTCTAAGACCATAACATAAGTAAAATGCAGCACAAGAACACACTCATCAGCCAAAAGCTAGTTGAAAAAAGTAAGTCTTTAGGCTGGATCTGAATTGCACCAGTGAAGGAGACTGGTGCATGGACAGAGGGAGTGCATTCCACAATTTTGGTGCAGCGTAAGTGAAAGCACGCTGCCCCCGAGCTTTCACCATAAAAAACACAACTTAAATGTTTCAAACCTGCATAAAATGACTACATGTTTACTTAAAGATGTCCTCCTGAGGTCTAAGGATGTCCTAAATTGGACACCGTACTATAAGGTGTAATGAGCAGAGTGACAAGGGAGCGGCGACAAAAAGAAACTGTGGTGAAAATACTGATGTAAATAAAAACACATGGAATAAAGCAATGCAAACCAAAAAACCCTAAGTAATGTACAAGTTCTAAATGTCATTAAAGAGAAGTTATAACTGTTTTTTATTGTTTAATAAGCCTCCTAAATAGGTTTTAGCCAATATTTTTTGATTGTTTTATTATTATGTTTTTAATTATATTTTATTTTGTGTCACATCTTAGTTACTGTAAAGCAAATTTACTTTCTGAGACGAATTGATATCATTACAATAATAGTCTCGACTCATCACAGGAGGCATTTAGTCTCCTAAAGGACACCAGAGATCACCAACTCCCTTCCCCGAGGACAGGTACCCAGCATGTTTTAGTTGTTTCCCTGCTTCAAAACACCTGATTTTAATCAACAGTGGCTTCTGCAGAGCCTGATGAGCTGCTGAGCAGGTGAATCAAGTGTGTTGGATTAGGGAAACATCGAAAACATGCTGGATACCGGAGTTGGGGATCACTGCTGTACACCACACCTGTCACGTCTCCCGTTTTGGCCGGGACACTCCTGTATTTTACCCTGGTTTCCTGACCTCTCCCAGACACACATAACCGGGTATCCCACCAAACAAAGATGGCCTGTCATCCGTGCAAAAGTGAAGCTAGACGGCATCTATAACAATTCTTTCAAAAACCTCCAACCAAATGGAGATTTGCAGATTCTCCATTGTCAGCATTTGCTTGTGGCCGTAAATAATCGAGGTTTTAGGTTTCCTAACATCGCTGCCCACGACAAAAATGCTCTTACTGCTGTATGTAGAAGACCACAGACCAAGGACGATGTTAATGGTTGTCAGTTATTCCACGTCCATGGAATGTTTTTCCAGCTGAGACGTTGACGCTTCTGGGAACTACTGCCACCTAAAGGCTTGGCATGCCTGTTAATGTGCTTCATGATGCTCTGGGATTTTTGCTGAAAACAAGGTGGCATGGACCCAAGTTTATGTTCTAGATGAGTGAGAGAGGATATTTGGTTTAAAAAATACCCGGCTACGTGTGTCATGGCCTTAATCAGGTATTCCTAATTTCTTTAATTAGCGGGTGATGACTCCAGGAATACTTCAGTCACTGAAGCATGAAAACCAGGAGTGATGCCTAAACCAGAGGAACTTTTATACTGAGGGAAGTAATTACAACTACTGGAACAGGTGAGCTGATTACTGATGATAAACAGGTGTACCTGATCCCTGACTGGGATTCTGAGGGAAAACCCAAACCTGACCCAAAAGATCATGTCGTTTATTTCTGATCCAGCCTGCTGGAGTTAAAAGAATAAAAGCAAATGTATAAATGTATGATTCTGGTTTCTGTCTCTCAGCTGGTTTATGCTAACTAATAACGAAGCAGAAGAAGCTGTGATAAACATGAACCGACCCAGGCTCCACTCAAGGCAGATACTCAAACTATAAAGGAACTTTTTTTTTTCTTTAAGTGAAAAGAATCAAAATGCAAATGAAGAAGCTTCTTGGCTCTGATCCATCTCTCCTCCTCTCCAGCCATGGAGTCGGCAGCTGAGATCAGAACTCTGTGAACCGCCGAGGGAAACAGTTTCCTTCATCAAACGGACTTTCAACCATTGGCCTTTTTTCAGATTTTCTCTGTTGCATTTTTAAAATTTATTTTCCACATCAGAACCTTCAGAATAAAAGACCTGATTTAGTTCTAGTCTGACTAAAGTTCTCCATCCCAGGTGTGGGCTGCTGAGCCTTCTCGGTAAAGCGTTCTGGAGCGTTTACATTCTCAGTGGGAGTTTTTTGGGGCTCACATAAAGAAAATATGCCTCCTGTAGTGTTTTTATCTGTGGGTGTCTTTTGGGTGCACTGAGTCACCCGATAAACTAGGTTCAAAACCAACTATCAGTCATGCCTCCAGAGCAAAGCTGCAAACAAAATAAATAAATGTAAATGCGTCTGTGGGACGTTCGGTTACGGATGATCAAAGTGTGGTAAAATCCGATCCCTAAAGGACATCACGCTCTGACAGCTCAGCTCTGACGAATCTCCACTCAGTTTGACCTTGAAATCAACAGAAACAGATGATGAAAGGCAGCAAATATTTTCCTGGCCAAAACCAGAAGATGATGCAATAAGAGACTGACGGGAAACTCAGAAGCAATTATGTCAAATGTGTCTGAAAACTAGTGGCTGCTGCAGAGTACCCAACCCGACCTCACGCCTCAGCCATACGTTTCTGCTTTTCACTGACCTTCAGCGCTTTGAATTAAACGAAAAAATACTGAAGGTAAAAGACTAACTGGTTAAAATAAACTAACATTAAATGGGTGTTTAATGAAAACTCATCTGATGCTGAGAGAGAAATGCTATTGTTCCTGGAGAGCATATTCTCTGTTTGAATTTCAGACAGAAGTTTGTTGCCTGGAAGTTTCATCACTTCTCCCATCAGCAGCTCTCTTTGGTGCTGAAGCTTCCAGCTGCTCCAGATGTTTAAAGGTGAAAAGTTTTCCTGTTCTCACCTGACAGGATCACGGAACGAGTCCAAGCAGCAGGAAGGCCGCTTCCATCTCCTCCTGAGGAGGACAGCTCAGGTCGACCTCGGGGTCGCGTGGTGATAACAAACAGGATCCAGGATTATTCAGACCAGAGGTCAAAGTTTCTAGCTTTGCTGGGAGTTTTAAATTGTTTTGTCTGAAAAAAGGGATATTTTACAACCAGATGTATATTCTACTGGTTTTATGGGAGTTAGGTACTGTAATCGGAAGGTTGCAGGTTTGAGCCCCACTCAGTTTGTGCTCGGCAGCCTCACCTCTGCCAGTGTGTCCCAGGGCAGCTGTGGCTACAATGTAGCTCATCACCATCAGTGTGTGAATGTGTGTGTGCATGGGTGAATGACTGGATGTGTTGTAAAGTGCCTTGGGGGGTTGTAGAACCCTAGAAGGTGCTATATCAAATACAGGCTATTTAGCATTTACATGTTGGGAGCCTAAAGTTCAAAATGAAGCAGAAAAAAGTTCAACATTTAATATTTAACTAGATTTTGCTTCCAACAACAGATTAAAGTTGATACTTATTCTTGACCTTTTGCTGAAGCGCGTCTCCTCCATGTCAGCTGTTTAATGAAACCTTATTAAGACCCTAGAACTTTATCCATTTTACTCTAGCCCTGTTTAAGTAACAGGGTTTGTAGAGGCCCACAAATGCAGCACTAAGAATAAAATTTCACACACGTCTCAGTGACTGGAAGAAAAAAATTATTTTAAGGTTTGCAGGTAAAAAACCTTTAAACTGACTCGATGGTGCCCCCTAAAGTCTACATCCTGTCACTAAAAGTTCATGTGGAGGATGAAACCTTTGATTAAAAGACATTCCCATCATCTCTTCTTCATCATCTGCTAAACTTAATCTGTATAAAGCCACAAAATTGACTCTCCCACACATGCATGTGTGTGTTCTCTCTAGTTTTCTCCCAAATACCAAAAACACCACCACCATTTATGAGTAATCTGTGGCGCAAACTTCAGGAAATTCTTGCAAAAAATGGAGAGAAAAATTGCAACACTGCCTGTTTCTTGTTAAGTTAATGTCAAAATCACTGGTGTGCAAATCATGTTTGATCAAAGTTAAAATGAGTCATTTCAGAAGGGACCCAGAGCCACATGGTGTGGCCTAAACCCAACAGGAAGTTTGAATTTGTGCTTGGTAATCAGTAACCATCAAACAGGAAGTGGCTTTTGACACCAGTGGTGACCAAAGTTTCTCATGTTTGAACTGAACAGAAAGTCACGCTGAATACTGACATGTCTGTTGTTCTTTGGTGCAAAGCTAATTACGTCTCTGCTGCTGCCTCTTGGCCAGATCGTCGTAAATGAGAATGGGTTCTCAATCGCCTCATCTGGTTTAAAAAAATACATAAAAAAAAAACAGGAAGCAGGAAAAAACCTTTGTCCTTGGGTTAAAGCTGCTATAGCGAATCTACAGAACAAGCTAGGTTTAGAACGCAAACACTCACCCCTCCCCTCAGGTATCTCCCCTGAGACGCTTCTGCCGGAACCAGAAACCCGCATTTACAGAGGAAACGAGCTAGCGCTAAACACCAGTCTCCGTTTTCTAGGTCCAAACGTCTTTTATTGTCTGTGACTTCAAATGGTGTTTTTCTTTCTGGGACTCTGGTAGATTGTCCTATAGTTGAAGTGGTAGCAGCCGGCTGTTTCTCCTTCTCTGATATTATTGAGCGGAGAACCTCTCACACCAGTGGAGTTCTGTTGCTGAATACGTGAGCGTGGAATGAGTGGAGGACCCAGGGAAGTGTGGCGGTTCAACCGGATGGTCCAGTGGTTGGTTTTGGTCTGAAATGTGTTAGTAGTGGAGGTTTTTAGACACATGCAAGAGAACGATTTCATTACATTTTTTGGGGGGGCTCGTCCGGGATATTTACACCTTTTCCATCCTTTTAAGAGTGTTTTATTACAAACTAAACCTGTATTTGTGTTTCTTAGAGGTGGAGTTGTCATTCGGATGGCCACAATATATTATATCTAAACTACATTAGAACGTTGTTAAGAGGCATTAAAAATGTTTTAAGCTAATTTGTTTTCCAAATTTGCCGTTGCAGCTTTAAATCCCTTTAATGTCAAGCTAAAACCTCACAAACAACCAGCTACAGCCTCAGACTGCTCAAGGTCCTGAAACACCACGCAGTCCTGAGCGCCACGACGGTCCAGGGCCGTCAATCGCTGCTCGCAGCTTTAGGCTTCTCCAATCTGACAAGAATAACGACGTTGATGTTGGTAGTTTGTCTGCAGCTCTGCGGGGAACTGTAGACCCTAAAGCTGAAGCAGGACAAACAGGAGAAGGACTTCAGTTTTCTGTGAGGCTGAACTCGTTTTAACTGGAGCTCCTCAAAATAACGTGACATGATTCTGGGTTAATATTCTTAGACTAGATTGTTTTCACACAATTTTTTTTTTACATACTTGTGTAAACTCCACACATGCAGTTGTTAACAGGAGAAAACACTAAACAAACAGGAAAGGTGAGTGGGAGGCGACGTGTTCGTACTACGTATATCCTCCAGAGAAAACAGGAAGTAAGAAATGGAGATGCGGCGTATGTGGGAGTTGTTTTGATTCTATTGTTTAGCAGCTTGTTGCCTCATTACTGGCTTTTAGTTTCTTTGAATCAAACTTTTATTCAGTGCGTTTCAGAATTTTCCCCTCCCAGTGACTAAATAAGCTGAATCAAGTTTGATTCATTCGGTCATAATAAAGACGTAAAAATGCCTTTAAAGGTTTTGTTCTAGAAGGTCCTTTCTTCCTCACATCACCTTCAAAGTGTTTGTTTTCTCCTCCTCCAGTCCTGCTCCTCCTCCTCCTGCTGCAGACAGTGGTATCACTTTGTGCATCACAACGAAAATACGTCATCACGGTTAAATATAGCAGCCGACTGATCCCACAATCATGTCACTTTTGGCATGCTTGATCTTGTCTTATGTGTGGTGATTCTATTTAATCTCAGCAGACCTTTTGAGAATCTCTGAGTTGACGTGAGTCATTCGCCGCCAGTTGTCCTGCATCCTCCCAGCCCCCCCTCCTTCTGCTCTCCGAGGTTATTTTAGTAGAAAAGATGAGAAAATGAATGAATTATGATTGCTGCATTCTTCTACAGTGCTCTTGGAAACACAATGTCTTTTGTGGCTCAGTTTTAAGCCTTGACTCAACAAAGCAGCAGTTGGTGGTTTGTTCTGCTCCTTTTTAAATATTTTTACTATGTGTTGTTGAATAATTGACATTTTTGTTTCAGTTTTAATTAGAAATTCAGTTTTTCAATGTTTTTGTGTCCAAAATTAGCTAGAAAATCAGGTTTTAGCTGCAAACTTGAAAGGATTTGAAAGTGAAAGCATTTTTAATATTTAAAATTGAATTATTTTTCAGAATTTGTTTTAAAAATTGTTCAAAAGCAATGATTTTGTGCGTATTAGGTCCTGAATTGCACAGCAAACAGAAGTTTGGGTGTCTGGAAGATTAAAATATTTAATTTTAAATTGTTTTTTTTTAAACTAGTGATCAGTTATTCTGATTTTGAATCACTATAAATGAATCTGATGATTAATATCAACACCAATATTAGGATTTATTTTCATTTAAAGGTTTCCAAGATGGCGGCGAGCAGACGCAGCGGCTTGTAGCTCTTCCTATCTGTACTTACTCGTGTCTTTATTGTCTCTTTATGCTTATTTTATATTTTTATTATGTACTTTTATGGGGCAATTTCCCTTTACTGAGTACCATGACAATAAAGGTTTTAAATTCAATTAAATAATCAGAAAATAAATCAAAAGTACATAAAACTGATTTTAAATTATTATAACATTTATTCTTTACATGTGACTGAGTTAAAGATCTTCTCTTTTTTAACAGCACTGAAAATCACAAAATTAAATAATTTAAATATTCTAAAAAGTTACTTCCATTGTTTTTCTCCAATCTTTGCTTAAGAATAATCTGGTTTATTTCAGATGTGTACATGAGGCTGTTCTCATGTGAATATTAACTCTAAAGGTCAAATACATCCAACTTCCTTTTATCTGGAACTGAAAACTAAAAACACGAGGCTTAAATTTGGATCTAAAAGGTTTCAAGTGATTGGTATCAGGACAAAAACAAATCTAAATGACACTTTTCTTAGTTTTTAACATGATGCACATGAGCTGAGTCATTAACAGGTGAATAGATCTGCAGGAGGAATGCCAGAAAGCTCATATATTTTCCCCTGCAGGAGCAGTTTTTGAACATTTTCATGCAATTAAATCAACCGAATATTAACTTCATTACGATTCACCTCTGTAATTCTAAAATTATTGACAGGATAATCAGAATGTGGAAAATCTTGATTTAAAATGGTTAAAATGGTCTTTTTCTGTTTCAGGGCAGTCGATATCATCACTGACCTAAAGGTGCTGCTGTTATTGCCGGTTTTCCACTTTTATTACAGTATTTTTAATAATATTTTATTTTTATATTTTTTGTTCTTGTGATTTTTTATCTTAAGCGTCGTATAAAAGATCCACACAAAGACAGTCGCCGCCTCGCTCTTCAGTGTCCTTGCTGTGAGATGAGATGCCCACAAGGCCTCCATGAAAAGGTTTTTTTATCCTGTTGCTCAGCCTCAGTCTGACCAATGGTGGAAAAAGCTGCAACACCTGGGTACTTTATAGTTTAATTCAGGTAAGTGTTCCTCTCTTTTTTCTTTTTCCTCAGAGCAAGCAGCAATCAGAGTCAGAATTATCTTTACTGTCATTGTAACAATGAAAATCTGGAGCGGTCCTTGCTGCTTAATGAAATGGACAATATTAAAAGCAATAAAAAACAATAATAACCTTAAAAATGTAAAACGTAGGGTAAAACTTACAAAAGTAGATCAATACTCTACTGTAATCACTGGTTACATTACTTTTTGGCATTTAGTTTTCGGTTTATGCCCTGACTGATGTAGGGAAAAACAGTTTTTCAATCTACTGGTCCTTGCTTTGATGCTTCGGTATCTTTTACCTGATGGCAACTCGTGTTCTGGGTGGGAGGGGTCCTCTGCGACATTATCTGCTTTACGAGGCAGCGAGCGCTATGCAGCTCATCCAGGGAGAGCAAAAGACAAACAACCTCCTGTGCTGTGATTATTATCCCTTGAAGTGTCTTTTGATCAGATGCAGCCGGAAAACCAAACACTTAGGCAGCAGCACAGGATGCTCTCAACAGAGCAGCAATAGAAGAACACCAGCAGGTTTTTGTTTTTCCTTTATTTTTTGGGGGGGAGATGTGTCTCATTTTTTCAGCGCATTCTCAGGAAATAGTCTCTGTTGGGCCTTCTTTGTCAGTTATGCTGCGTTCACCCCCCAGGTCAGGTCCTCCATTGTGGACTCCCAAAAAGCAGAAGTCTGACCCAGGGCCGGTGCTAGCCATTTGGGTGCCCTAATATATATATATATATATATATATATATATATATATATATATATATATATATATATATATATATATATCCATCCATCCAGGGAAAAATACATTTGACAAATTTTGGCCTCTCCAGGCTTCCATACCTTTAACCTGGTTATGCGGAGAAGGAGTTTAGCTCGTCCATGCACATAAACAACAAAAACACACCGGTGAAGCGGTAAATTAAAACATCCAAATCGGCTGGCGACGCGGTTTCATATTTCTAAATATTTAGCGTGTCATTTTGGCGGCGCGCAGGTCAGGGCACGGCTCTGGGACAGAGAACCGAGCCTGCCCGTCCCATCAGCAGCGGGTGAAGCGCACCGCTCCCCCGGTCTCAGCCAGAGCGGGCGCGAGAGAGGCACATCAACTTAGACTAGAAAGATGGGATTCTGTGTGTGAAATAACGCTAGTGAAATGGTCCTCTTGTGTTGTGTGCNATATATATATATATATATATATATATATATATATATATATATATATATATATATATATATATATATATATATCTCCATCCATCCATGAGCAGTTAGGAGTTACGGCTACATGTCACAAATGTCACACAGGAACTTTTATTTATAATTCATGTAAAATATATCCATCTAGGGGTGGGCAATATCATGTCATTCACAATATAACCTGTAATAATTTTTTGCCAAGAAAAAAGATCTTTCATGTTAAGCTAATTTCATGACATAATTGCATCCACTACACAGAGGATGATGTTCATGTGGGCCATCAGCATGAAGTTATTAAAAGTTATGAAAGCAAACATGGCTGGAATCTTAGTTTTAATTTATATCAGCCAGTAGGGAAAAATACATTTGACGAATTTTGGCCTCTCCAGGCTTCCATACCTTTAACCTGGTTATGCGGAGAAGGAGTTTAGCTCGTCTCTGCACATAAACAACAAAAACACACCGGTGAAGCGATAAATTAAAACATCCAAATCGGCTGGCGACACGGTTTAATATTTCTAAATATTTAGAACGGGCGCGAGAGAGGCACATCAACTTAGACTAGAAAGATGTGATTCTGTGTGTGAAATAACGCTAGTTAAATGGTCCTCTCGTGTTGTGTGCATGATGTCCAGTAGCTGATAGTATAATTAATATTTTTTTTTTTCATAAACCTGATTGCTTGGTGCCCCCCTGGACAGAGTCGATGCCCTACACAGTGTGCGTGATGCGTGTTTAAGGAGTGCCGGCGCTGGTCTGACCCCCTCTTCACACAGTCCCCCAGCTGGAGGGTTTGTGATGAGACATCTATACCGACCTTGTTTGGATGGTCCAGACCCAAAAATGTGATTCTGGATGCTCCAATCGTGAATCTCCTCCAACCAACTCACTAGTTTCACTCCTGGGGTGCTGGGAAAAGTGCCCCTTGACTGCAGCTGAACAGCCAATCACATTTGGTTGTTAGGGAGAACTGGAGAATTTTGGGCCAACCAGCATACATGAATTGAACGCCTCTGGAGTGCTGGTAGACAGTAAATTTCAAAATTGTAAATCTGCTTTTCTGGGGAAGGGAAACTAACTGTTTTGGAATTGTAATGATTTTTCAATTGTTCATTTTAAAGGTCAGCTTTACTCATATTTTAACACATTTGCATTGGTCTCTAGCAGGAATGAATGCCTTGTAAGTTGTTCTCTGGGACAAAAGAAAGCCTCGGTGCGCCTGTTTGAGGACGTAAAAGTCAGCCGGAGGAGAAAGTAGCTTCACACGGCAGGATCTGGAGTCTTACTTCCTGATACGTGGACATCTCTCCTCTGATTGGCTAACAGCAACACGACTCTACCACTGACTCTGTTTGCTCTGCAACGTTGATGTTTTATCTCCACCAATAACACAAGCCTGGAGGAGTTCTGCTGTGTGGTGGAGTTGCTAATGCTAACGGTTAGCTTCTACTAATCAAGTCGCTCTCTGCTGTTTCCTGGACGCTAAACCAACAACAGCCTTCCCCGTCGTGAGTCCAGATGGGTGAGTCCATGAATGTTCAGTGACAGTGTGACATGGAGTTCACTGGCCTTTTTTATCCAAGCATTTCTTTGTCTATTCTCTATCAGAAACTAATGCAGGAAATAGGGGTAGAAGACTATTTTCATGTTCAGACTGCTTGTTAAACTCAGAGCAACTGATCGTTTTTATGAATGATTTCTCAGCAAAAGTGCTCTTTAAAACTTATTATGGACTAAGAAGAGAAATATATCACATAAAGCCTGACCAAAGCCTGGTTTTTTTACCAGCCGCCGCTGGACAAAATGAATATGATCCACTTAGGTTTGCCTTCTATCTTAGCAGTGATTGGTGAACACATGAATTTTGTCATTTGTACTAATTGTGTCTTTATGGTGAGCACATCTGTGGAAATCCGTTTCTTAATCAGCAGAAACAGACCCGAATCAGCAGTTATGGTCAGAGTACCAGACACACGATGGGAACTGCTTTACGTGCTTTTTTATTCCTGAAGTGAAACTATCCTGCTTTCGCCTTCACGTTGATGGAAAAGCATAAACCTACCAACATTTTTACAATTGATTTAATTCACTTTCTTTTGTAAAACTGCAAATATGATATGATGGTTGTTTTGTTTTTATAATCTTTTGACCTTGAATTTGTTTTGTCAGTTTGATTTAGGCCATTTGTCCTTTTTCAGGGACAATATCTTTGATTTAAATGTTTTTTATTTGGTAACATAAAACGTCAAAGGAACACATTTCAGTCAGAGGGTCGTTTAAAGTCAGTAAAACTTCTGCAACGTTGATCTGGTCAATTAGGTAGCTGAAGGGGCTAATCAGCTGTTTTGTTGACACTGATATGAATAAAGAGGCAACAATGAGACACAGGAGCGGTTTTAAAGATGGAGGCCAAAAACATTTTATTCCCTCCTCACCTTTATTATTTATTTTTTTACAGCAGTTTTGTTTTTTTATTTGAACAGAATCAGTGTGTCTACTGGCATCATGAGGACGTACCTAGAACCTATGGAGGCTGCACATGGATGGCCAGAAGGTTTGCTGCATATCTCAGCAAGGAGGAGATTCCAGGGGATGAGCAGGTATTCCGGAGAGCTGGACAGGGCCATCACTGGTCCCTAAAGCTGAATGGCTATCAGCTTCTTTATGTAACAGGATTGATCCAGCCAGAGCCTCTCAAAGTGACCTCCAGCAGGCGGCTGGTGTGAATGTCTTTGACCAAACCATTAATGAGGGTGGCCTGAGGTGGCCTCTCACCTTTTATGTGCAGGTCATTTTATTCATTAAATATCCAGATTTTAGGTCAAAATTGTTCAATGATGACTTCAAGAGTTACTTTTGACCATTTCTTTTTAAATAAACCATTCCTACAGCAAAAACTGTTTTTTTTTGTGAATAGATGAATTCCTCATGACTTCAGCATCGTGTCAGCTACTGTCATTTAATGATAGATGAGTGCTGAACTAAAAATGAGCGTAAAAATCAACTCAGTCATCTGCTCTTGAAATCATGTTTGCATCTTGACTGAGTAATAAAAGAGGAAGATATAGGCTCCGCCCACTAATCATTCCTCATGTCTTATTCCTCTGCTCATAAGTGAAAGATGACATTTCAGCTTTGATTCGATAAAGCTCACCTGAAAGAAAGTAGTTTTGACTTTATATTCTTTCTAGTGTCCTGCAGTTGTGTTTGATATCAGTTACACTAGAAGGTAAGTTTTCTTTAGGTTATTATTACATTTTATGCTTATTAATTGATGGATTTTTCATCATTTGAGTGATGAAGCTTTATTGTTTGTATTGTAGGAAGCACTCAGCTATAAATCCTTTTAAGAATTGTGCATTCATTCTGTCCATATATGCATTGTGAATATTGAAGAAAGTATCATTTTGATCAGGTATATCACAGAAAATACAACTTTTTCTCACTCATTCCAGTTGAAACAGCAGATTTAAAGATGTCTGTAGAGTATCACGCCTCCACCTTGACAAACATGGACACCGACAACAGTAAAATTGCATACAAGCAATTTTTCTCAGGTGAAACGAAACTTCTTTCTTCAGGTAATAAAAAAACATAATTTTTGAAATAATTAACACAGAAAATACAGTAATAAGTGCTGCTACCATGCAGTTAAACTGTTGGATGAACTCAGAAATGACATTTTGAATAACAGCTTTAATTATTGTTTTTAATAGAATATTTCATTGTGATATTTTAAAGATAACATGCTGAACACTACGTTGTCTTGATGTTTTAATTAAAACAAAAAAATTAGTTCTTATCCAAGATGAGAGTAAGGGTTGTCATGTTGCTATTTAGTTTTTTGCTGTGTATGATAACTGTATAGCTATTGGGTATTTAGATATTTTATTTACAGTAAGAATTTTGCTCTTGTATGTTTTTGCAAAAACACCCTCTAGTGGAAGTACTTAAGATTTTCTAAACCATGCAGTCATCTGGAGGAAATAGAATAAAAAGTGGTTGGTTTGGTTCTTTACAGTTCCTTAACTGTTTTATGTGGAATGCCAAGCATAGAAGGATTGTTTCCTATCTGCTCAAAGAGAAAAGTAAAGTTTATCATTCAACCTTTGGAGAGAAATTAAAAAAAATCTGTTCTTGTGTAACTAAATTTGTTTTAAGATACAGAAAAATTACAAATTAACAAATTATTGAAATTTTAAATTTACAAAATTACAAAAAAGTTTAAAAAGTTGTTACAAATGACAAAATCACAAAGTGTGTTACACACACGCACGCACACAAATCTTTTGAGTCTGATTTACCTCCATATTATTGAACATACCTTGTGTTGACTATTAAGTACTCCTTCAATTAATCAAGTACAGATGCTTAGAGGTGTGTAACAATGAATAAACATTTTTTAATGAATATTCCTGATTCTAATGGGTCACTCTGAGTGTTTCATGCAGGCTGAACATGAAAATAGTCTCCTCCACCTATCTCCTGCTTTAGCTTCTGGTAGAAAATAGACTCTAGGTGAAACTCTAGGATTAAAAAATCCTGACAGATCTACGTCACACTGTCACTTAACATTCATGGACTCACCCATCTGGACTCACGACGGGGAAGGCTGTTGTTGGTTTAGCGTCCAGGAAACAGCAGAGAACGTCTGGGCTAGTAGAAGCTAACCGTTAGCATTAGCAACTCCACCACACAGCAGAACTCCTCCAGGCTTGTGTTATTTGTGGAGATAAAACATCAACGTTGCAGAGCAAACAGAGTCAGTGGTAGAGTCGTGTTGCTGTTAGCCAATCAGAGGAGAGATGTCCACATATCAGGAAGTAAGACTCAGATCCTGCCGTCGGAAGATACTTTCTCCTCCAGCTGATTTGTACTTCCTGAAACATGCTGATCTGAGCTTGTATGACTTACAAGGCATTGATTCCTACTAGAGACCACTCTATTTATTGACTAAATGAGTGAACCACACCTTTATCATTTAGATAACATTTCTAAGTAAACCAACAACTTCCTTGTATCTCCATTTTAAAGTTTTTTCTGTTTCTGCTCTGTTTCCTCTTTTTCAGTTTACGCGTTGAGAAACAGGCCCTTTAAGGTTGCTGTGGTTTGTCTCGGAGTGCTGTGTGTTCTCCTGCTGGCAGGAGTCGTTGGTCAAGCTGTCCACTGTGAGTCCACCGTTCCTCTACATTATCTGATGTCATGATGAAACACTGATTCATGTTTTTGTCCTCCTGATAGATCAAAATGTAGAAAAAGACCATCAGAAGAACTTAAGTGCTCTGAGTGCAGACAAAGACAACCTGCAAACAAACCTGAAGACGGCCCTGAAGGAGAAACACGTTTATGAAGTTGACAGGAACCAGCTGCAGCAACGTTATGATTCTGTTTCTAGAGGAAGAGACCAGTTACAGACTAATTACAATTCTCTGACAGAGGAAAAAAACAGACTTCAAGTTAGTGAACGGCAGCTTCAGACCAGCCAGACTGCCACCAACAAAGAGTTAGAGGAGGTAAAAGCTGCTAACGCTCAGCTACAGAAAGACAAAGACACCTTGGCTACAGCACAGAACAACTTACAAACACAATATAATTCAGTCGTGAAACGTAAAAACGAGCTACAGGCCAGTTATGAGTCTGTGACCAACGACAGGAACAACATGCAGAACAAATTCAACAACGCAACCAGAGCCAGAGATCAGCTGCAGCTGAGTTACAACGGTCTGATTCAGAAGGTAGAACGTTTACAGGAACGGTACAACTTCTCCATCAGCGAGAAGGACAAGATAGCCAGCAGCAACAAAAACCTGACCATGGAGATGATAATGCTGCAGGAGACGTACAACGTCATTAAAAAAGCCGAGAACGACTTACAGGCGTCCTACAAGTCAGCCCTCGATCAAAAAATCGAGACTGAAAACATCCTTAGAAACGTAACGGCAGAGAGAGATCAGCTGAAAACTAAAGCCGACAATCTGACGGCTGAGAGAGATCAGCTGCTGCAGACGATTAACAACCTCAACGCCACGATCCGAGGTAAGAGATCATGGAAAATATCCTGCAAAGTGTTTTATGTTTCTGGAGTGCAGGCAGAGACACCACCGTTAATGTCATCATGGAAAAAGGTTTGACTCCTAAGTGATATGAACGAGTCATTTGTTCTTCATTTACAGATAAAAAATGCCCTCTGGGCTGGAGAAAGTTTCAGCACAGCTGCTACTACAAGTCTATGACTAAGAAAACCTGGAGTCAAAGCAGAAGTGACTGTCAAGTCAGAGGAGGAGATCTGGCCATCATAACTAGTCAAGATGAAATGGTGTGTTTGTCTAAAAGAGACTCGGTTTGTGTCGGACGATACACATAAAGTTAGGTTTTAGTAAGGAAAAGACCCCGTTACTGTTTGGCACCCCCGTGTGGACTAGAAATATTTAAACACCGTGCATAGCCACTATCTCCACAACTTTATGCCTGAAAAGCAACACTGAATGAGTTTTTATTGGTTAAACTAAATCTTTCTGACTTTATTCTGATGAAACTTTGATGAAATGGACAATTACAGAGAAAAGCTGAAAGCAGTTTTAAAAAAACACATTTTGGAAGAATCTTAATACAAGTTACGGATGTTCTTTGTATTTTGATATGCAGGTAATGAAGAAGCTCTCCACTCAGTGACTTGTAGAGAGAATTCAGCAT
>SSNS01000184.1:659459-718620 GCA_006937985.1 Aphyosemion australe
GGACATAAAAAGTTTTACATAAAAACACTTTTACTAACTACATGAAAATACCTTTATTTAAAAGCCAAAAATACAGTAGGAGGGCAATTTCCCATAATCTTTAACATATTTTTTTCCTATTCAATTTACCTTCTTTCTCGAGGTCAATAGCTTTCATCCTTAAGTCTTTTGGGAAAAATGTAAAACCTAATCCTAAGGGTTTATGTTTATGAAGTGTTTCAAATCCTGAAAATAGAGAAAACTCAATATTTAGAACAAACAAAAGTTCCGGTCTCAGTAAGATAAAAAATGTTTGAGAGGAAAAACCAAATTAAAAATATAAATATAAAAAAGTTCAGAGGATTTTTGTTTGAGGATTTGTGTAATTAGTCATAAATTAACTTAAATTTAAATGAAAAAACATTAAATTACAATGTCAGTGAAAATGTGTCTGAAGGACAAGGAACACGCTTTTGAAGAAGTTCACATTCTGGATAGAGAAGATAGATGGTTTGAGAGAGGAGTAAAGTAAGGGTGTCAAAAACCTACATTAAATACAGGTGGAAGTCTTTCCAGCACCTATAATGCAGCTCTGAACCTAATCCCCAAACAGTTTCAGTCTAAGTCACAAATTGTTGCATCTAATCAATGCAACAATTCCCTCATAATAGACTCCGACGACTCATCAGGAGGTAGGGAGGAGGGGTATTCATAGGTAGTTTCTGATCATTAAGCAACAGCTACAGTTTATAAGCTTGACCCTCCCATAATCCAGTCAGAATTGACAAAGCTCCTTGGATGAGAAGCGAAACGTCTTCAAGAAATCAAAGAAGTCCAGTTGCCTTTATTCGAACCCCTTTGGATAACTTTTATGGAAGTGAACAAGTTTTAATGATGTCAACAGTTCAGAGTTTGATCCAATTTCATTCAAAACTCATTAAAATAAACAATCAATGATGCTAAAAGTTTATTTTTCCCCTCATACATGCTTTTCAGGTTATTTTACTCATTATTTAATCATCCTGTTTTTAGATTAAACTTATGACTTTAAGACTCACCCCTTGGTAATTGTTTTTAATTAACCCCGGACTTTATGACAAAGAAAGCTGATTATGTTGTAGGCTAACCATTCCAACTGCAACAACAAATTTGTATATAATTTATACAAATTTGTATGAAATCATGAGTACACACTGAACCTAGATCATTTCCCTAACCAACATAAACTTAAACTTCCATGACAGAGTGACACGTCAGCAGTTTTAACTTCCCTAATGCTCCAGCTTTCCAGCTGGAGCTTTCCTAATCATGTTTTGTTCATCTGGACCAAGTAACAAAAGAGGAAGAGTTTGGCTCCTCCCACTGAACATCCATCATGTTTAACTCCACCACTCACATGAAAAATGACATTTCATCTTGGATTTGATAAAGCACACTTGAAAAAATAGAAGTTCAAACTTTTTGTCTCAGATATAAAAATAGGTTCTTTCTAGTATCTGCCCTGCAGTTGTGTTTGATACCATCAACACCAAAGAGGTAAGTTTTATTTAGGGTATTGTTCAAATTTGTGTTTAATTTATGGACTTTTTCTTTTTTCAAGTGCTCTTTAGATTAGATTAGATTAGATTAGACTTTATTGATCCCACAGTGGGGGAATTTGCAGCTCAGGACAGACAGAAAAAGAGAACAAAAGTAACCAAGAATGCAAAAAATAAAATAAGACAAGACACTACACACAACAGTAGTTCCTATGTAGACACATACTCAGTAAGCATTATGGATAGGGGGTTGTGCAACAATGTGGAAGTAACTTACCTCCTTTTTCTCCTTGCAATACACCCAGCAGGGTTCTGAGATCAGCTGGTAGAACCCCGAGACAGAACCAAACAGGGTGAAGCTGCTTTTAGGTAAAATTTACCAATTTCTTGATTTTTAAATGTACTGTTTTATGTTTGTTTTTGCTTTTCTTGCATTTGAACATTAAACTCCCTCTGTGCCACTCTTTTGTGCGTTCGTACTGTGTGTAGCTTTGAAATCCATTATTTTGTTCTTTTTCTAACACAGCTTAGTAACACAATGTTTTTTTTTATCTGACATGTTTTGGCTAGGAAACTGTAGCCTTCATCAGAGCTTCCGGTGTTGGCTGCGTCACTTCCTTTTATCCGCGGGAACCAGAGGACGATGTCGCCCTCTGCGGCCCGCGTCCTCCTTGCCGATGACACTGTCCCATGCGTGATCCAACGAGTAAACTCCATCGTCTCTGTTCATGGTTGTGTCCACGTCTCCTTATTTCTGTCGCTTCTTTGATCCATCTTTTGTATTTTTGTTACTCTGTGTTTATGATCCGTGTGCTGTCCCAGTCCATGACATGATTTTCCCTTGTGCAGTGGTCTGTTTTGGCTGATTGTGTTGAGTTGGCCTCCAGTTTCTTCTGTGTATGATTTATTGCAGAGTTTGCATGGTATTTTATTTATGACTCCACATTTTTATCTGCTGATATCTTGTCTTTTGGGTGTACCAATCTTTCTCTGCCATGTATGGTTTTGTTGGTGTGTTGATATTAAGTTTTTTCATCACCAAAAAAGATAAAAAACATGATATCAGCAGATAAAAAATGTGGAGTCATATACGAAATGTCATCAAACTGCAATAAAACATACATACAAAAATACAAAAGATGTATCAAAGCTGCGATAGAAATAAGGAGACGTGGACACAAAACCATGAACAGAGACGATGGCGTTTACTCGTTGGATCACACATGGGACAGTGTCATCGGCAAGGAGGACGTGGGCAGTAGAGGGCGACATCGTCTTCTGCTGCCTGCAGATAAAAGGAAGTGACGCCACCAACACCAGCAACTCTGATGAAGGCTAGAGTCACTAGCCGAAACACGTCAGGTAAAAAAAACATCGTTTTACTAAGCTGTGTTAGAAAAACAACAAAATAATGGATCCCTCTGTGCCATATACATAAATCTGCCTTGTCTTTAAAGGTGACCTAGAATGCAGTTAATCAACCATCTAAAACAGCTCTGAGCCTCTAAAAGCATCAGACATGTTCTTTAGGCTTTCATCTGTCCCAGGAGCCCTGATCCAGGCCATTCTAAACCCCCTAAACAAGCCTTGCTGTGAAAAGAGCTGTTTGCCCCTCCCACTCGGCCAGGACATGAATATGATAATGAGCTGCTTGCTGATTGGTTGGTTTCCCCAGAAGGCCTCAGACACTGGAGACATGCAGGTTTGAGGAGGCGTGGCTCCCCCTAGTGACGTGTTAAGGAAGGTTTTCTACGAACAGAAGTTTTTCTCTCGCCTTTTTCAACTTTCTAACTTAAATAAAAAGTAGGTCAAACACGGCTTTGACTTTTGGCATGCTACTGTTGACCACCCAAGCTGTCTTTATTCAACAACAACAAGGAACATGTTGGTTTACATTCTAGGTCCTCTTTAATGTTTAAATTGTGCTATAAGATGCAGTCAGCTATAAATGCTTCTGTCTCTAAATGCATGAATGATATTAAAGAAGGTATCATTAGATTTTCATATCATTGAAGTAAGAATGCTAAAATCTCAGCTGTAAAACCAGAAACTACAGCTTTTCTTATTGATTTCAGGTGAAACAGCAGATTTAAAGATGTCCGTCGAGTACCACGTCTCCACCGTGACAAACATGGACTCCGACAACAGTAAAATTGCATACAAGCAATTTTTCTCAGATGAAACGAAGCTTCTTTCTTCAGGTAATGAAACAATCATCATTTCATCTTAAAATGATTTCTGAAATAATCAACACGGTAAATACAGTAAAGAGTTCTCCTACTATGCAGTTAAATTTGCAATTTGTAAGAACTCTACTGTGAAATAATAACAAAACAGTCTAATGTCTCAGTCATGTTGGAAGGAAGGTTATACTGAAGCAAATTTCCTTGTGTATGACTCGGCTTCGCTTGTCATCCAGAATCTTCTGGTGCTGATCCATAACTGACAGCAGCTCAGTGGCCTAGTGGTATGAGGGGCCGCCCTGAGACTGGGACATCGGGGATCAAAATCCCGGTCCGGTCATACCAAAGACTTTGAAAAAATGGAACCCAATGCCTCCCTGCTTGACACTCAGCATTAAAGCGGCTATCCAGAGTATTTCTTTTATCTGATGGCACCATCTAGTGGCTGACAAGCGTATCACACCAAGAGTCGGTCAATCCGTTTTTTTAAGATAGCGACTGCACGTTTCTTGTTTATGAATGTGCTTCTGTAGCCGACAAACAGAGCTAAAACACGTTGTTTTACGAGTACCATTCTCATGTCATGTTGTGTTTTCATATATTTATATATTAAAGACTTATTTGTCCGTGAAAAGTTCATCAACTCTGCTTCAACCGAGGTGCTTCCTTAAATTTGAAGCATGTAAGCGGTAGTCTAATGCTATTGGTTAGTTCTGATCGACGCTTCCTATTGCACAGAGCTCTACGGAGCAGGGGGCGGGCTTACCAAAAAAAAAAGATGTATTGCTTACATTATCTCACACTACATGATAAGAAAATCACTATTATGGATTTCTGAAAAATCATACATAATTCCTGAAAGGGGAAAACTCCGGATTGCTGCTTTAAGGGGTTGGATCCGGGGGTTAAACCACCAAATGGTTCCTGAGCACGGCTGCGTCTGCAGCTCACCGCCCCCCCAGGGAGTGGGACACATTTGGAGAACAAATTTCACACACCAGTGACAACTAGTGGGACTTTAACTTTTAAAGGTGGAATATGGAACATTTTAATAAAAAGCTATATATTTTTATATATATATATATATTTGAAAAAACGCAATGAAACAAAAATCAAATGGATATTTTGCTGATTAGGTCACACATAGGATCTTAAAATTGCAAATGAAAACAATCTTGCAGAAATTCTGCCACAAGGTGATTACTAAATGTTTGTGGCTCAGTACTAAATATCGCATTTAGAAAACAGCATGACTTTTCTGAGCTTAACAAATCAATAGAGAATGTTGGGTCCAGTGGATTTCATTTTTTGGGGGAGGCTAAAACAATCTGTTGTGCAATATAAGCTCAATATTATAATGTATCAAACATTATTGTGCAATATCACCAAAACCTTAGTTTTCTATCATTTATGCAACATTAAAACAACAACTTCCTCATATAATTTCTAAGTTTGTGCTGCTCTGTTTCCTCTTTTTCAGTTTACGCGTTGAGAAACAGGCCCTTTAAAGTTGCTGCGGTTTGTCTCGGAGTGCTGTGTGTTCTCCTGCTGGCAGGAGTCGTTGGTCAAGCTGTCCACTGTGAGTCCACCAGTCCTCTACATTATCTGATGTCATGTTGAAACACTGATTCATGTTTTTGTCCACCTGATAGATCAAAATGTAGAAAAAGACCATCAGAAGAACTTAAGTGCTCTGAGTGCAGACAAAGACAACCTGCAAGCCAACCTGAAGACGGCCCTGAAGGAGAAAAAAGATGTCGAAGCGCTCAGGAACCAGCTGCAGCAACGTTATGATTCTGTTTCTAGAGGAAGAGACCAGTTACAGACTAATTACAATTCTCTGACAGAGGAAAAAAACAGACTTCAAGTTAGTGAACGGCAGCTTCAGACCAGCCAGACTGCCACCAACAAAGAGTTAGAGGAGGTAAAAGCTGCTAACGCTCAGCTACAGAAAGACAAAGACACCTTGGCTACAGCACAGAACAACTTACAAACACAATATAATTCAGTCGTGAAACGTAAAAACGAGCTACAGGCCAGTTATGAGTCTGTGACCAACGACAGGAACAACATGCAGAACAAATTCAACAATGCAACCAGAGCCAGAGATCAGCTGCAGCTGAGTTACAACGGTCTGATTCAGAAGGTAGAACGTTTACAGGAATGGTACAACTTCTCCATCAGCGAGAAGGACAAGATAGCCAGCAGCAACAAAAACCTGACCATGGAGATGATAATGCTGCAGGAGACGTACAACGTCATTAAAAAAGCCGAGAACGACTTACAGGCGTCCTACAAGTCAGCCCTCGATCAAAAAATCGAGACTCAAAACATCCTTAGAAACGTAACGGCAGAGAGAGATCAGCTGAAAACTAAAGCCGACAATCTGACGGCTGAGAGAGATCAGCTGCTGCAGACGATTAACAACCTCAACGCCACGATCCGAGGTAAGAGAAAGTATCCTACAAAGTGTTTCATGTTTGTGAAAACTCTGGTGTGCAGGCAGAGACGCCACCTTCAGAAAAAGGTCACATTTCATTGTAATGTGAATGATCAATGTGTGCTTCAATTCCAGCGAAACAATGCCCCCAGGGCTGGAGGAAGTTTCAATACAGCTGCTACTTCACGTCTACAGCCAAGAAAACCTGGAGCCAAAGCAGAAGTGACTGTCAAAACAAAGGAGGAGATCTGGCCATCATAACCAGTCAAGAGGAAATGGTGTGTTTGTCTAAAACAGGCTTGATTTGTGTCAGAACACAAAAGTTGTCTTTATTCTTGTGTAAATTAAGAAAACGAGGTCAAAAATAGTTTGTGGGTAACATAAAACCGTAGAAAGAAGGTCAACAATAGTTCATAGTGTACCGGTGTAGGGAGCTTCGGACCGACTGATTCAACCAAAACACAGAATGGAGCAAAAAGAGGTTTATAGAAATGCAGATGTTCCTTTGGAAGAATTAGCCTGGCTTGACTTAGCTTAACACGACTTGACTTATTCAGCTTGACTTGGAATGACTTATTCTCAACTCAAAAGCAAATATTTCACTGAATTGGATGTTTTTTCTCTCCCTCCCAGGAATTCATCAATGGCTTGTATAGCAGTGAAATAGAAGCATGGATCGGGCTGACTGATGACGGAGTGGAGGGGCAGTGGAAATGGGTAGATGGAACACCGCTGAACCAGACGTAAGAACCTGAAAAGTTTCATGTTGGCTCGCTAACGTAAAACCAAGCAAGATTTCTTCAGACATTCCTTCTGGCTCTTTTAGGTTCTGGGCTAAAGGCCAACCCAACAGCCATCAAGGGACGGACCAGGACTGTGTTGAGTTCTGGCACCGTTCAAAAGGACACGGTGACTGGAATGATGAACGGTGTACCGTTGAACAACACTGGATGTGTGAGATGTAGCCTCTCTCCATAGAAGCCAATAGGTGTTTCTTTACACTGAATGAACTCTGCCTGGTAACAAAAAAGTCCCCACCTGGATTTATGGTCTGGGGTTGCTGCAGTTGGTCAGTAATGACCACATTATTCCATCAATGGATTTTTTCATTTGTGATGGAGCGGGCTTATTCCAAGATGACAATGCCAGGATTCTTTGGGTTAAAAAGTGGTTCAGGGACATGAGACACCATCTTCACATGTGGATCAACAACCACAGAGTCCACCTGAACCCTATTGAATCTTTGGGATGTGCTGGAGAAGGCCTTGTGCCGTGGTCGGGTTATTCCATCAGATGTTGGTGAAAAATTAATGCAACACTTGATCAAAATGAATCTTTTTACACCGCAGAAGCTTGATGAGCTTGTTGTTGTTTATGTACGTTTTCCATTTAAGAATCAGCACTATGTGACCAGTTTGAATACAACAAAAGCCTGAAATGTAAAATTTTGCTGATAAAATCAATAAAATTGAGCCTAATTCTTAAAGAAAATATCTGTATGGAAGCAGTTCAGTCTATGATTTAACAATAAAATTGTTTTTGTTCCCATTAAGAGTATATCTATGCTGAATCAAATAGAATCATATCAGTGTCTTTATAATTGGTCTTATTATGTAAATACGGTTTCTTCACATATTTCCTTTATATGTTTTTAAATACTTTTTGTTTTATAGCTGCCTTGATGTCTTTGCACAGCCTGTATGTTTCTACGCTAAATTCAACCCATCTATATTCTGTTTTATCTGCCCAATAAAGAATATGTACAATGAAAAAAGGAATATCTCTCTTTTTAGCTCTTACATGAACAAAATCATTGAGTTTTTTTGTACAAGACTGATGTTAAAATAACATTTAATGCTAAATTGTTAAAAAAATTACAGACATTTAAATCATGAGCTATCCTTTCAAAATAAACATTAAAATAATAGGTTTTAGCATAAAATGATAGAGATCATCCATTCTACTTGTTTTAGTTTGTGTGTTATAAAGTACATCTATAGTGACAAAACTGTTGAGCTAAATTTGGGCAAAATTTGCAAGAAATATTCGGGGCTAAATACTGTTTATGTTTAAACTGTGTTTGAATCCCGTTACATGGGAACAAACTCAAACTTTTATTGTTGCAGTCTGGTTTAAATTTGGAATTGACTGGATGAGCTGAAATGTCCAGAAGCGAAGAACTTGGTTTAAAATTGCCACAGTTATCTTGCCGTGTGAACCGGGACGAAGAAGACTTCATCATCTGCAAAAGCAGAGACAAGATTGACCCATCACCAAACTCGACATGCTAGTGTACAGTCTCAGGGTGCTGGAACCCTCCATGCATGCGTTATTCAGGCTCAGGGGGAGAGAGCTCCAGAGTCTGGGGGCCACAGCAGCAAATGATCTGTCACCTCTGGTCTTTAGCCTGGTGCTACACAACCAGTAGGCTTTGATCACTGGACCTCGGGGACCTGCTGGGGGTGACTGAGAAGATCACCAATGTATGATGGTGCTTGTCCATGTAAGGCCCTAAAAACCAGAACCAGGATCTGGAAATGAACCCTGAAGTTAACCGGCAGCCAGTGAAGCTGGAAGAGGAGCGTGGTGACTCTGGTTTGTGGCTGTTCCTCTTTTGGTGGAGACGATGTGGAACCATGTGTGTACGGTTTTTTACCTTCCCGGCATTGGTCTGACTCACAAAAGTCTTTCCACCATTTACAACCACTAAGATATTAAACTAGTCACTCTCTTCAAAGGTTTTGGCGAGTTGTAAAGTAAATGAGTTTCCTTGTTTTGTGCTTCCCTTTTTCAAAGAAAACTTATCTGTAGAATCACACATTTGTCATGACTTCAACTTTTTAGACAACATCTCAGTTTTTTTTATTAGATTTTATATTTAGACTTGTTCCTGTTTGTTGCCCCCCCCCCCACCATTTTATTCTTTTATACATATTTTTTATTTATACCAAAATGCCAGAACGTATTCCTTGTAGCTGAATAATATTGTGCACCTACTTGGCAATAAAGCTGCTCAATAAAATTTGACTATCTTAACAAATATTAACCGCCTTATGTTGTAACCTTATGCAAAAATATGTACTTCCATAAAAACTCTCTTTTCTATGCTTTCCAATGAACCTTCTCTGTAATCATTTAAGGGTCTAGATCAGTAGTTGTTCAAACTTGATGTTTTTTTTCGTGCTCTGGCTGCTTTTGACTTATTTTTGCTCCACAACAGTGTGGTCAAGCAGAGGAAAAGAAAAAGGTCAGATCTAATAAACAACAACAAATGAACTATATCTGAAATTCTTGTATTTAGGAAACAGGAATAAAATCCAACACATCTCTGAGAGCTGCAGCATCCCTCAGCCAATCACTTATGGGTCGGCCTGAAAGGACAACTTTCCAAGGCATTTCAGGGACAAACCTGCATTGGGATATGTACTCAGAAATGACCTGGTAGAGTCGCTGGACGAGACACGTGGTTAGCTCACGCTGATTTGTTGCAACTCAGTGGGAAATTACATTGCAGACATAGCCAGACAAATTAGTATAATTCAAAAAGTTGCTGAAGCAGAATAAAAAGAAAATAAAAGAGCAGTGTTCACACTGCTTTAAAATCACGTTTCTCAACTCCCAACGATGAAAAATGCTGTGAGTCGTCGCACATTGCTGTTCACATTGCTGTTCACATTGCTTTGCAATCTACAGAGCATCGTAAAACACAACGCATCTTCTGGTTGTTGAACATCTATGACGCCATACAACATCACATTGAACACGTCACACAGCCGCTCTCCCCTTCCCCGAATGGATTAAATTACAATGTACACTAAAAAAACACATTTTTTGGAACGCTAAATATCACCCAATAAAATAGTCTAAAATGTGACTAAATATATTAGTTAAATATTGAGAAAAATGAGGTAATTCTAACTGGATTACCTATTTTATTTAAGTAAACAACTAGAACCCAATTGTAATGATTAGAAACTTAACCAAAAATATTAGTTCAGAACAGCCGGATTACCTATTTTATTTAATTAACAAATAGAACTCAATTGTACATGTTTTCCCAGAGTGCATCAGTTTACGGTTCGGTGCTGTGCTGGCTTTCCAATTCATGTATCTACAGTTAAAGAAGCACTTAACCTTTTAAGGGAAATAGTTCAGCATGTCTAAAAAAATCTTGCTATTTTTGTATTGCTTTTGGTTGAATAAATGCTTATTCATACCAGTCTTGTACCAGGCAGAAGTATAGCTCAGTAGGTAGAGAGGGTTATCTAGTAAGCTGAACTTTGCAGGATTGATCCCAGCTCAGAATTCCAATTTTATTGATTCTTTTCTAGCTTAGAAAATAAGATAAAATTTACTAATAATGAGAAGCTAAGTCAGTTAGATTTTACCCAGTTCCTTTAGGTATGTCTTAACTTTGAATATCAGGTACTATTTACAAACATATATGGAAACCCTAAGCAACATGTATGCAAATGGTTACCTCAATTTTATTGGGTATTTTCTACAGGTTGCTTTTGTCAGTGTACTTTGACAGAATGAAACTTTAATATCATTGTCATAGACACATTTTGGCGCTGATCAGTGACATCATTCAGTGCTGAATATGTCACAATACAGGTGCTGGTCATAAAATTAGAATATCATGAAAAAGTTGATTTATTTCAGGAATTCTATTCAAAAATTGGAACTTGTATATTATATTCATTCATCACACACAGACTGATATATTTCAACTGTTTATTTAGTTAATGTTGATGATTATAACTGACAACTAATGAAAATCCCAAATTCAGAATCTCAGAAAATTAGAATATCAATTAAGACCAAAGCAAAAAAAGGATTTTTAGAAATGTTGGCCAACATAAGCTATGAGCATGTACAGCATCAGTATTTAGTTGGGGCTCCTTTGGCCTGGATTACTGCAGCAACGGGGCGTGGCATGGAGTCCATCAGTCTGTGGCTCTGCTTAGGTGTTATGAGAGCCCATGTTGCTCTGATAGTGGCCTTCAGCTCTTCTGAATTGTTGGCTCTGGCTTATTGCATCTTCCTCTTCACAATAGCCCATAGATGTTCTATGGGGTTAAGGTCAGGTGAGTCTGCTGGCCAATCAAGAACAGGGACACCATGGTCCTCAAACCAGGTACTGGTAGCTTTGGCACTGTGTGTAGGTGCCAAGTCCTGCTGGAAAATGAAATCTGCATCTCCATAAAGTTGGTCAGCAGCAGGAAGCATGAAGTGCTCTAGAAGTTCCTGGTAATAATAATAATAATACATTTAATTTAGAAGCGCCTTTCAAAAAACTCAAGGTCACTGTACAATCAGGTTAAAATAAAATATTTAAGACAAAAACACCAACAAGAATAAAATGGCTAAAAAATTTAAAAACCCAAATAAAACATCAGATAAAAAACCATTATCAGTTACAGTGTATAAGCAATTTTGAAGAGATGAGTTTTGAGATTAGCCTGGAATTGGTGAAGGGTGGTCATGTTCCTAAGGTGAGCAGGTAATGAGTTCCATAGGGAGGGGGCCGATCTGCTAAATGCTCAGTGACCCATTGTGACAAGTCGTGCTGGTGGATTAATTAAGTTGATGGAAGCAGAGGATCTGAGCATGCGAGAGGGTTTAGTGACTTGTATAAGCTGTGAGAGGTATGAGGGGGCAAGATTATGAATGGCCTTATATGTTAGAACTAAGATTTTGTAATTGACCCTGAATTTTATTGGCAGCCAATGAAGCTGCTGAATAACGGGGGTGATGTGATCAGAGTAGGGTGTTTTGGTGACTATACGAGCAGCTGAATTTTGCACCAGTTGAAGTTTATGAAGTAGCTTTTGGGGCAGACCAAACAGAAGTGAATTGCAATAGTCCAGGCGGGAGGTGACCAAACTGTTGACTAAAATGGCAGTAGAGTGATTTGACAGAAATGGACGCAGGCGGTTAATGTTTCGTAGGTGGAAGTAGGCTGCTTGAGTAACGGTGTCGGTACCAGATCTGCTCGGGTGCAAGATCGGCTCGGGGTCCTTCGCCTGCCGATGATGACGTCAAACTACGGCAAATTCACTCGGATTTCACACATAAGTTTTGGAAAGAGTTTAGCAGTTTTGTCTTGTTTCTTACCGCCTAAATATTTGCTTCATAACTGTTTTTGTTAATAAAACATCATATTGTCGTAGTTTTGTAAAAAAAAATGTGAAACTACATAAAACCAACAGCAGACTTCCAAAAAGCACAACAATTTTTATATGTGGAAAAATTGTAAATGTATTTACAGAATTAGCAGCCATTTCTGTATATTTTGTTAGTTCTTAAATCCATTCATTCATTCAAAGTGTTGCTTGCTATTTCTTCAATGAAGTTATTTTATTTTTATTTTGCCCCTTTTCATCAAAATCAAGAGCTGCTGAGGATCTCTGTTTATCAATTGATATTATTGCTTTTATTTTACGTTTCCTTTGGCAAAACAAACATATTTTCCCCGAAAAGTGTTTGTTTTTGGACTACAGGACTACAACCACAAGGACTACAATCGCAATTTTGTTCAAACCAATCAAAATCTTCATTGTCAACGTGCTACCGTAACTTTTATGAACGTGGTATCGTAACTTCTGTAAGTCTTACGTTCAGCCAATCATCTAGTGTGACGTCATCGGCAGGCGCAGGACCCCGAGCCGATCTTGCACCCGAGCAGATCTGGTACCGACAACGGAACTAATGTGAGACTGAAAAGACAACGTGCTGTCCAGGATTACACCAAGGCTTTTTATGTGATCTGTGCAGGTAACGGAAGTGTTGTCTATTAGTACTGAGAAATTTGATGCCTTCGCTATTGCAGTTTTTGTGCCCATGAGAAGCACCTCAGTTTTATTGGAATTCAACTTTAAGAAGTTAGAGGAGAACCAGGACTTAATCTCAGCAAGGCAGTCAGTAAGTGAGGATGGTGGAAGCGATGCAGATGGTGAAGTTGAAATATATAACTGAGTGTCGTCTGCGTAACAATGAAAGTTTATCTTCCATTTACGGAAAATGACACCTAAAGGGAGCAGATAAATGATAAACAGCAGGGGGCCCAGGACCGAACCTTGAGGAACCCCTGATACTACAGAAGTGGGAGTAGAGGTATATGTGTCCAGCTGAATGTATTGAGTTCTGTCTGGTAGACGGCTGCATTGACCTTTGACCTCAGAAAACACAATGGACCAACACCAGCAGATGACATGGCACAACAAACCAGCACTGACTGGAAACTTTCCACTGGACCTCCAGCAACGTGGATTCTGAGCCTCTCCTCTCTTCCTCCAGACTCTGGGACCTTGGTTTCCAAAGGAAATGCTACATTTACTTTCATCAGAGAACAGAACTCTGGACCACTCAGCAGCAGTCCAGTCCTTTTTGTCTTTAGCCCAGGTGAGATGCTTGATGCTGTCTCTTGTTCAAGAATATATATATATATATATATATATATATATATATATATATATATATATATATATATAGAGAGAGAGAGAGAGAGAGAGAGAGAGAGATATCTCTCTATAAAGATAAAACAAGATAGATAAGGTGAAAAAGGGGGAAATGGAAAATTTTCAAATAAAAACTAAAGCGGAAGACAAAAATGAAGACGTAAAGATGATGCAGGAAAGGCAGAATTTGTAGAAACAGCAGCATGAAAAGAAGGAAGTCAGAAAGAACTGGATGAATTGCATTTCTTGCAGAAATGCGTTTGAATGCTGGATGCTGAAAATGATAGCTGAAGCTGCTTGAGAACTGAACTGAAGCTTAAATTGAGCTTAAATGTCAAAATGAGCTGAATGGATTTGAACATTTAGGAGCAAAAATCACTAACAAGTGTAATAAAGGCCAAAAGGTAGGTGAAGAATAGAGAAAATAAATCCTAAACAGCAGAAAAAACTGAAAATTCTGAACATATTTTAGAAAAACTGAACAGCTGAAATGTTTAAACAGCTCATGTTTGAGTAGGAAAAGTTAGTTAGTTGAACTGTGAATTTAGCAGGATATGCCGAATTCTGAAACTGATAGCTGAACATGCCTGAGAACCGAAGTAAAGCTGAAATTGAGTTTAATTGTCAGTTTGCAGAATGTATTGGAAAAATATGAAGTTTTAGCAGAAAACACCACGACCACACAGACACAGAGTTTATATATATATATATACTGTATATATATATATATATATATATATATATATATATATATATATATATATATATATTGCTCTGAAAGACACCTTCAGCTTTTCTGAATTGGTGGGTCTGGCGTAATGCATCTTCCTCTTTACATTACCCCATAGATTTTCTATGGGGTAATAATAATAATAATAATAATAATAATAATAATAATATTAGACCGTAAATATGGATCAGACAATTATTTATATGATAATGCTGCAGGACAACGTGCAGTGGCTTAACTAACAAAAAACAAAGAAACCAATCATGATTCTGTAAATGGTCATGTATATTAGAAAAGGAGTAAACACTGCAAAACATCCAGAAAACAGTGGACAAAGAGCACCTTAAAAATTACGAGTTCAAGCGTGGATAAATAAGGAATACATATTTTTTATCATACCTCAAATAAACTGGAATATATTTTAAACAATAAGTTATTTTTTATCTAAAGTCAGTTATGAATGAAGACTTTTGATTTCATGACTGAAGACATCAGCAGTTTTAATAAAGGGTAGAGATCCTGAGTTTAACTTAAAAAAATGACTCTTCAGATTACGGCTTGAATTAATTTCATTTCAGCAACAAAAGAGGAAGAATTTAGCTCCTCCCACTAAACTATCTTCATATTCTCCACTGCTCATGGGTGAAGATGTCATATTGAGTTTGATCTGACGAGAGACAAAACAACTTTACAAAAGTTGGTTTGAGTTTCTGATTTAAAACTCAGTCAAGGTTTTATGTGATCAACAATAGGTAAGGCTACCTTTTATTATATGACTAATTATTTGATTATTGTTAACAAGTGTTGGGGTGCTGCACTACAAAAACTGGTCAACATCAAGTGCCAATGATTTTATAGACTAAAGTTACATTAGGTTAGAAAACAAACAATAAAATTCAAGCTGTTTTCTGAGGTACAAGGTGAGAGAAATTTTATAAAAATTTTGTAAAATTGTCTGCAATGATGAGAAGGGAAACTACTTTTAATTTGTCTAGGAAAAAAAATCTGTAGTGTTTGAAAAAGCCTCTGATTCAATGAATGTTTTGCAGCCACTGACAAGGAGCAACCTAGAGATCGTCCATCAGTCTAATTCCTCACAAAAGAAGGTGAGTCTTGCAAAATTAATAACAGATTTTTTTGCTTAAAAATTTCAAACTTTAAAATTAGGTTTAATTGAAGCATACCCTAGTTTTAAAAAAGCGTTTGATGTAAAATAATGCCATTGTTAAACATTGTGCAGCCTGTTGCCTTTAATAAAAGACAGAGAGCATCAGTGTCAAGTTAAATCTAAATTCTTTAAGAACAAACTGAAGGTTAATTTTTTTCCTAATTCATATAAAATGTTGTCCAAAAATACTATTTTAAACGTTTATTGTGCATATTTTGTTTTAAAATACAATAAACTATTGTTCGTGGAGGCAGTACAAACTCCAGCCTGTCCGGACGTTGTGGTGCACACTTCAGACCGGAGGATTTCAATTCAGTGATGTGATGGAGTTCCTCAGATGAGAGGCTTTTAAAAATAGCCTGCAATTCAATTCCGTTTATTTCTATAGCGCCAAATCACAACAAGAGTCGTCTTGAGGCACTTCACAAAGTAAACATTCCAATACAGTTCAGTTCATTATGCCCATCAGTAAAAAAGTTTTTTATATAAGGAACCCAGCAGATTGCATCACGTCACTGACTAGTGTCAGTGTCTTTTCAGCAATCCTCATACTAAGCATGCATGTAGCGACAGTGGAGAGAAAAACTCCCTTTTAACAGGAATACTATTTTACTATTTTAATTGTCTGATACATGATAGTTATCTGTACAATATTGTGATATTTAAGCTAACATCGTTCTCTCATCAAGACACCTCCTGTACTCCTCACTGCTCCTCACACCACAGATCAATCTCTCTCCTTTGGCCGATCATTTCTCCCTCTGGCTTGTCTCTGCTCTCTGGGGCGTGCAGCAGGCTCATAACTGTATGGTTGTGGTCCATCATAAGTATAGATGTAATTTCACCATTGTGTGATGATGACTTGGTACTTTAACTTTAATTATAAACATTTAAAGTTTCCTCTGTGTCAGAGCCGCATTAGACTCCATATTTGTCTCTGGATTAAGCTAACAGGACTCCCTTTGCTGACGTCACTTGGTTTGGCAGAAAAGAAAAAGCATTTTTCTCACAAAAATGACTCTAAAAGCCTAAATAATTTATGTATGTGTACATTTTAATTTAGAATGAGTTTCTATTATGTTTCTCTAAACAGTGGTTCATGGGAGTCTCTAACTTGCAATTTGCTCTTTGCAATTTACATTCCAAAAAACAAAGTTCTGACACTTCTTAAAGGAAGAGTGCAGTGAGAACAGAAATCAAAGGTACTTTTTAAAAAATCCATCCATCCATCCACTTATCCACGGTCGGGTCACGGGGGCAGCAGCCTAAGCAGGGAGGCCCAGACTTCCCCCTCCACAGCCACTTGGGCCAGCTCCTCCGGAGAAAATAAAAAAAATTATAATGTGAAAATATCAGGATAGAGAAATAGTCAAGAAAACACAAAATTTTACATATTCTGCTTGATGCAGTGAGTTTTTTTGTAGTTTGAATGAGTTTTTATTCTTTTTGTAAAACCTGAACGCTCAGCTGCCAAGTCTGACATGTTTTTACTGATAATTTTCCAGCTCAAATGGCAGATCCAAAGATGTCTGTTGAGTACAGCGACTCCAATGATATATATTGCAACTCCAGTGATATATATTGCAACTCCAGTGATATATATTGCAACACCAATGATGCACATTGCAACTCCACTGTGACAGAAATGTATATTCATGACCCTTCAGGTGAGAAATTAGCCTTATTTTCCTTCATAGTGAAATATCAAATGTACCTCACTAATCATAGTCTTTTCACAGAAAATACGTTAAATCTCTATATTTTCAGTTACAAGACCATTTTTTAAAAATCTAAAAAGTAACTGATGCACCTAAATGGGTTTTTGAGGAAACTGGATTAACAATGAATACAGTTCTGTTTTGAATCCAAACGGCTTCACATTTCTAAACTATTTGAATTTTTCAATAATTTAATATAATTTGCCAAAAACGTTAAATATGTCAAACACTCGTTTAATCAATACATTTGCAGCGTTCTCTAGTAATTCATCAAATTGCCCAACCCTGCTGACCACCCCATCAGACATGAAGCACCCCAACTGAACATAGCTACCTGTCAAACAGTACACTCTGAGTTCTGATTGTGTAAATTTGTGCTTAAGATGAAGGGTTACAAAAGAATTGAGCAACATCACTACACAAATCTTTCCGCATTTTTATATTTCTTTTTCTTATCCAGTTAATTCATCCAGGAACAGGAATCTGAAGGTTGCTACAGTTTGTCTCGGAGTGTTATGTGTCCTCTTACTGGCTGCGGTCATAGGTCAAGCTGTCCACTGTGAGTCTTCCTATGTTCCCTGTCAAATATTTGCAGTGACAGATGTCACGATAAAATGACTAATTTGTGTTTTTTTAAGATCACAAAGTAGAGCATGACCCCCACAGCCATTCGAATGCTTTGTGTGCAGACAAAGACAGCCAGCAAGAAAGCCTGAAGATGATCCAGAAAGAGAACAAAGAACTCAAACTTGTTCGAGACCAGTTACAAGTAAAAGCTGACAACCTGACTGCTGAGAGAGAGCAACTGGAAAAAGAAATTGACAGCATGGCCGCAGAAAAAAATCAGGTGCAAAGACAACTGGACAGCATGACCGCAGAAAAAAATCAGGTGCAAAGACAACTGGACAGCATGACCGCAGAAAAAAATCAGGTGCAAAGACAACTGGACAGCATGGCCGCAGAAAAAAATCAGGTGCAAAGACAACTGGACAGCATGGCCGCAGAAAAAAATCAGGTGCAAAGACAACTGGACAGCATGGCCGCAGAAAAAAATCAGGTGCAAAGAAATCTGGACAGCATGACCGCTGAGCGAAACAAACTCACTGCAACGATACAAGGTAAGAACATACTGTACTCCGCACAATGTCTTATATAAATAAAAAAATAATCAAACCCCCTGAAATTAATGTTATTATTTTAACAAACTTTTAGAGACAGATTGGCTTTAGTGCACAGTGATTGATCAACATCAGTCTTTCTGTTACAGATAAAACATGTCCTGCTGGCTGGAGGACGTTTCAGTGCAGCTGCTACTTCATTCATTTACCTACTAAAACTTGGAGCCAAAGCAGGAGTTACTGTCAAAGCCAAGGAGCGGATCTGGCAATCTTAAGCAGTCAGGGAGAAATGGTTTGTATGTCCAGAACAAACTGGATTTGTATATAAATGTTTTCATGATAATATGAAGAAGACTGTAAACACATGTTAAAAATAATTTACTGGTAACATAAAAAATGGATAAAAGGTCAACAACGATATGGTAAAGTAATGGAGTGGGTAGTTATGGAGCCACTGATTCAGCCAAAACTCAAAATGGAGAATGGAACAAATAATAAATGTATTTATTGAGCAAGAAAAGACTCGTGGAAGGACTGGGATAAGGCCATGTACACTGGTAGCAGAGTTTTTGTAACTAGTCATCCCTCGCCCATCTTGGGAAAAACCTTGGGTCTACACCAGGGGTGGGGAATCCTGGTCCATCGAGGGCCACTATCCAACATGTTTTAGTTGTTTCCCTGCAGGTGATTAACAGGCTTCTGCAGAGCTTGATGAGCTGCTTAAGAGGTGATACAACCACTGAATCAAATGTGTTGACAAACAAGTAAAAGATTCTGGATACCAGCCCTCGAGGACCTGGGTTCCCCACTCCTGGTCTACACCATCTCATTTTTAGAAAAACATTCTTGTGATTTGTGAACCCATTCATAGACATGCCAAGCCTGTAGGCAACAGTAGTTTCCCAAGGTGTGAAAAACTTTCCTAGGACTTGGAATAACTAGGTGGAGGGCAATCGTCCTTAAAGGTGTGGTTCTAATTGGTCACTGTGAGTTTTTCATGCAGGCTGAACATGACAATAGTCTCCTACACCTATCCAGAGCTCTCAAGCACATTACACATTACACCTGTCTTGTGTGTTCACACCGGCCATAAAGTATGCGTCGCCAGCGTCAAGTTTCAATGTTAAGTCTATGGTAAGGCGCTTCAGAGCTGCGTCAAAGTCCCTGCGTCGCTTTGTGAGCGTTGGTCGCGTCAAAGCTTGATACTTTTCACGCTTTTCAAGCTTCAACGCAAACGTCAAAGCGAGCAACGTTACCAACGCAAACGTCAACCAATCAGAGCGCCAGTTGATACGTCACAGCAGAGCGAGGGAAGAAGACAAATTCAGATGGTTAAATTCCCCGAAATCAGAGCGCCTCTCGAGGATGGGGTGAACCCACAAACGGGGCTGATGCGCCCGACGACGACGATATCTTGATTTTATTAAATAAAGCCAAGCCTTTGTCTCGATAGGATCCGCCATTGTTACAAACATCTGGCAACAGAGAGCCGCTTTCCTCCCTTCCCCTCCCCGTGGGCCTGACGCAACCGTCAAAGCAAGCTGCGCCAACGCAAGCTGCGTCAACGTCAAAAATATATAGGCGTCAAAAACGGCATGAAGTATGCGTTGTTTGACGCATACGTCAAGGCCGGTGTGAACACAGCATTAGAATCATTGCATTGGCTCACCGTATGTTTCAGGATCGATTAAGGATCGATTAAGGTTCTTTTAATGGTTTTTAAGTGTCTTAATGGTCTTGGGCCTTCTTATCTCTCAGAATTACTTTTACCCTACAAACCCTCGCGGCCTCTGCGCTCCTCTGGCAGCCGTCTCCTGGTTATCCCTAAGGTCAGGACACATACTTATGGCGAGGCGTCTTTTCAGTATTATGGCCCTCGCCTCTGGAACAGGCTGCCGGAGGACCTCAGGGCCACAGAGACCGTTCATGTTCTTAAGAGCAGGCTCAAGACTCACCTTTTTAGCTTTTACCTGATTATTATTTATTAAATTTGATTGCTGTGCACATTTTATTTGATTCATTTTATCATTGCTTGTATTCTACATTATTTTAATATATATTATAATCTCATTTATTATTTATTTATTACTTGTACTATTATTTTAGCTCCTGTTATTTTTATATTCATCTTACATTAATCTTTTAATTTTTCTTCCAGTGTTTCCTCTGTGGGGGTCCCTCTGCCTCGGTGGTCGACTGCTGCTGCCTGGGTGCCCTCTGGGTGGTGCTTGGGTGGAGGTGGGGCCTGTGGCCTCCCTCTCCGTTGCACCCTGTGTCGGTACCTCGGCTGCTGCAGTTGACCTGCTGCTGCCGGGGCAGACGGCTCCTCTGATGGCGTTTCCTTGCCCTAACATATGAGGCTCATCTGAACTCAGCCAAATATCATTTTTACTGATGTTCTTAAGTGTGTGTGTACGGGAGTTAGGTGTATGTGTGTGTGTGTGTGGGGGGGGGGGGTAATGACTGTGCCAATGTTTTTAAACTTGTGTGGGAGGGATGGGAATGTCGGTTATATAGGGTCATTTTAACCTGTAAAGCACTTTGAGTTGCATTTTACGTTGGAAAAGCGCTTTATAAATAAAGTTTGATTTGATTTGAAGCCTCACTCAATGAGATTTCTCACGCTGAAAAAGCACAATGGTGAGGTTAGTTGGACAGTGGGTAAAGTTAAAGTCCCAAGTCTTCATCACACACTGGTGAAATTACATCTCCGCATGTGACCCATCTCCATGGTGGGGAGCGGTGAGCTGCAGCTGTGGCTGCGCTCGGGAACTATTTGGTGGTTTAACCCCCCAATCCAACCCCTTAGTGCTGAGTGTCAAGCGAGGAGGAATTGGGTCCCATTTTTTCAAAGTCTTTAGTATGACCCGACCAGGAATCGAACCCCGATCTCCCAGTCCCGGGGCGGACACTCTACCACTAGGCCACCGGAGCTGGTTATCAACAGACATAACTCCATGGTTCACTACGGTCAATGATGAGTTTTTATGCCGTGCGCTATGATGTGTCAGCTGTGTTCCGAGGACTCGCTCATGAAAGCGGTGGTCCGCTTAGGGACCGTCAACAATTTCTAGTCATTTGAGAACGCATACAAAAAGTTAAAAGTTTCCAGCTTAATTGATTAAATTATTCAAAATCAATTCTCAGTTCTGTTCCTAAACTAGACCAATGAGACACGTTTTTTTAACACATTTCATACAATCTGATCTTTTTTTAATTAAGATTTTCATAAAAATAAGTTATTTTCTTCAAAATCTTCCAGGTAAATTGATTAAAAAATAGTCAAAACAAAACCAATTCCCAATTGTGTTACTAAGGTAGACCAATGCAATGAGACACAACAGTTTTTAACATACTTCATACAATCTGATCTTTTTCATTTAGATTTTCATTAAATATATATATATTTTTCAAAAGCTTCTAGGTAAACTGATAAAAAAAAAACTCAAAACCAATTCCCATGGTGGCAGCTTGGAACTACTAAGCTATAAAGACACAAATCCCTCTTTCAAAGAGGATTCCTTTGGAGTGGGAGGAATGGAATTGATTTGGGGTCATTGATCAATTTATTTGGAAGCTATATAAGACAAATTAGTTATTTGTTATTTAAATATTTGAAAAAAATCTGACTCAATGAAATTTGTTAAAAACTGATGTGTCTCATTGGTCTAAATAAATAACAACTGACAATTGATTTTGAGTCATTTGATCACAAAACCTGGATGCTATTAAAGCAATTCACAGAAATTGCCATATAAATATTAATTAAAATTATCTTTCAATTAGACATGTTAAAAACTGATGTGTCTCATTGGTCTAAATAAATAACAACTGACAATTGATTTTGAGTCATTTGATCACAAAACCTGGATGCCATTAAAGCAATTCACAGAAATTGCCATATAAATATTAATTAAAATTATCTTTCAATTAGACATGTTAAAAACTGTGGTGTCTCATTAATCTAGCTTAGTAACAAAACTGTGAATTAATTTTGAGTAATTTGTTAATTTACCTGGAAGCTTTTGAAGAAAATTACTTAATTTTCTATAAAAATCTTAATAAAAAAAAGATCAAATTGCATAATATGTTAAAAACTGCTGTCCCAATGGTCTAGCTTAGTAACACCATTGGAAGTTGGGTTTGAGTATTTTCATCAATTTATCTGAAAGCTATTGAAAAACAAACTATTTTTCATTAAATTACTCATAAAAAAAGATCAGATTGTATAAAATATATTTCAAACTGATGTGTCTCGTTGGTCTAGTTCAGTAACACAACTGAGAATTGATTTTGAATAATTTAATCAATTAAGCTTTAGATTTTTTTGTATGCATTCTCAAATGACTAGAAATTGTTGACGGTCCCTAAGTGGACCACCGCTTCCATCAGCTGACCGCCGTCTCTCTGTGGCGCAGCGCACGATATGAAAACCCTCCGCTGACTGTAGTGAACCAGGAGTGAATGTCTGTCGAATAACCAACGTCCAACTGACCTCGCAGTTTAAAAACCAACAAACCACCTTAACAGTGTAATTATTTTAAATGTAACCTTTTCAAAACTGTGCGCAAAGGGACGTTTTTAATATCATCTCCTCAGTTACATACCCCCACATCCCCAGGGGCAGACCCGCCCTTTGTGAACGACTGCTTTAGTTCAACCTTACTTGACTCATGACTTAACGTATTTTTACAGCAATACTTTGTTTTGTTTTCTCAGGAATTCATTAATGGCTTGTTGAGCAATGGAAAATCACTATGGATCGGGCTGACTGATGGAGAGGTGGAAGGACAGTGGAAATGGGTAGATGGAACACCACTGAAACAGTCGTAAGAAACTTAAAACAAAAGTTTAATGCTGGCTTGCCTAACCTTAACCTGAACAAGAGTTCTGCTAATTTATCTCCTCTGCCTTGTCAGGTTCTGGGGAAAAGGCCAACCTAACGGCAACCAAGGGACAGACCAGGATTGTGTTGAGTTCTGGCACCATGCAACAGGTTACGGTGACTGGAACGAGGAAACATGTAGCATTCCACATTCCTTCATCTGTGAGAAGTAGCTTCTGCATAGAAACGGTTACACCTTGTTAAAGAAAAGGTGAAGGACCAGCATAAGTAGGCATGAGTCAGAGGGAACTAAAATAGTATTTTATTTACAGAATTGATAAACAAACAACACTGGCTCAACCAGGAACAAACCAAAAATGAGCTGAAAGCTGTTTAACCAAAATTAGTCTCTGCAACTAAAGACAAATACTAAAATAGATTCCTGGTTTTAAAATGGCCCGACTCTAATGATCAAACAAAAGGGGATTTAAACCCTCTACCACACATGCAAACACAAAGTAGCTCCTCTAAGCTCACCTAGACCAATCACTGCAAAACACACAATTATATTTACATCATTTACAATCTCCCTCCTGTGAGCAGAGACAAAAATGCCAAAGATGAGTCAAAAGCTACCAGTGTTGTACCTGGACGCGTTCATTGAACGATCGTTCGTGAACTCGTTCGTTTTTTTTGTGAATGTGAACTGAACTCGCTCATTTTGCCTGACGAACGTTAAAGTGAGCGCGCTCATTCTGGCGTGTGTGAACGGGTTTATGAACAGCGTTCTCTCGCCGTTCGAGATCCAGATCTCAACAGAGCTAAAACCTTTAGCTAAAACGTCCTGTGAGCCATAGACTTATGATGTAGAAGAAGAGGAAACGATCTGTTATATAGCGCCTCTCAAGATAAAAATCACGAGGCGCTTCACAAAAACAAAAAGTAAAATAAAAATTTAAAAATGATTAAAAATATCAAAAAGGGAAAAGTAAAAATTGTGATTAAAAACGGATGTGGAAAAAAGGCAAAAGGAAAATGAATAAGAAAAGGGTGATCAGTGGATCATGGGAAAGGCAGAAATGGTAGACAGAGCAGAATGAAGAGAAGGTAGCAGAGAAGAATCAACCAAAGGTCACTCAAAAGCCACCTGAACAGGTGAGTTCTTAAAGGAGACCACTGAGTCCACTGATCTCAGGCTCAGGGGGAGAGAGTTCCAGAGTCTGGGGGCCACAGCAGCAAATGATCAGTCACCAGATGCCTTTAGCCTGGTGCTGCACAACCAGTAGACTTTGATCACTGGACCTCAGGGACCTGCTGGGGGTGTAGGACTGAGAAGATCACCAATGTATGATGGTGCTTGTCCATGTAAGGCCCTAAAAACCAGAACCAGGATCTTGAAATGAACCCTGAAGTTAACCGGCAGCCAGTGAAGCTGGAAAGGGTTCAACGAGTTTCTGTAGATGAGAGATTGAGCTTCTCTTTTCCAAAAAAACAAACCCAACTGTAGTATCAGTTGTTTTTGCTGCTTAATCAGACACATTTTTCAAGACATTATGTTTTTAAACAACGGAAACATCTGAGTTTTTTATTATTAATTTTTATATTTAAGCTTGTTCCTGTTTGTTGCCCCCCCCCCCCTCGTTTTATTCTTTTATACATATTTTTTATTGATACCAAAATGCCAGAACGTATTCCTTGTAGCTGAATAATATTGTGCACCTACTTGGCAATAAAGTTGCTCAATAAAATTTGACTATCTTAACAAATATTAACCGCCTTATGTTGTAACCTTATTGCAAAAATATGTACTTCCATAAAAACTCTCTTTTCTATGCTTTCCAATGAGCCTTCTCTGTAATCATTTAAGGGTCTAGATCAGTAGTTGTTCAAACTTGATGTTTTTTCTCATGCTCTGGCTGCTTTTGACTTATTGTTGCTCCACAACAGTGTGGTCAAGCAGAGGAAAAGAAAAAGGTCAGATCTAATAAACAACAACAAATGAACTATATCTGAAATTCTTGTATTTAGGAAACAGGAATAAAATCCAACACATCTCTGAGAGCTGCAGCATCCCTCAGCCAATCACTTATGGGTCGGCCTGAAAGGACAACTTTCCAAGGCATTTCAGGGACAAACCTGCATTGGGATATGTACTCAGAATTGGCCTGGTAGAGTCGCTGGACATATGGTTAGCTCATGCTGATTGGTTGTAACGCAGTGTAACAGCGTTCACACTGCTTTAAAAACCACGTTTCTAAACTCCCAAAGATGAAAAATGTGGTGAAAGTCGCAGCACAATGCTGTTCACATTGCTTTGTAGTCTCCTGTAGGACATCGTAAAAAACAACGCATCATTTGGTCATTGAACGCTGCTTTTTACATCACACAGCCGCTCTACAAGTCCCCTGAACTAATTAAATTACAATGTACTTTAATATTATTAATGAAAGGGTTGGGAGGGCTGAGCCATCGTATTGTTACCTGGTCACCTTCCCCGCTCATAGTGAAAGTTTGGATACTGAACCATGTACAGATGCAAGTGACCTTTATCAACATAATGCATTGGAAAAAGAGCTGCTGAGGCCCAAATGTCCCAAATCAGGTTCACCTCCATCTGCTGCAGCAAACAAATTTAATTATTGAAATGTTATTTATCTTCAAAATAGAAATTTAAACTCTATATCAGTGTTAAAGTCTGAATTTATTCAGGATTTACCACCAGAGAGAATTCATCTCACACCTTCCCCACATAAGAATGAACATATGTGCTCAGATTTTACCCACTCAGAGTTTATTACAGCCAAACTATCCTTTCTTTAAAACCTGGACTCACACAACGGTTCCCAGTGCCTCCTCCAGGGTAATTATCCCTGATTCCAGCAGACAGAGGCTTTCTGGAGGATAGAATATGTCCTTTTCATGTTAGTTAAGGTGGTCTGATGGTAAAAAGTGTTAAAGTTATTTATTTAATCATTTTTAAACTACACTTCAAGCCCAGAACAACAACAGTCTGTAGCAGTGAAAGATTGTGACAACTGGATCAGGCCGTCTGTCACTTTGCTCTGAAAATTTATCTTGGCAGAGTTTGGGATCGTCTTCAGAACTGCCTCCGCAATAATGGAAATGTGTTTTTAGTTCATCTGATTAACTTTTTCTCTCATTTTCTGAACTCAGTTCCTCAGTAGGGGTGCTGAGAGGTTGGGGACACCCTGGACAGGTCTCCAGTCCATCAGGGACACACAGAGACAACTCGTCACACACTCCCTCACACCTAGGGACAATTTAGTCTCCCAATAACATGCATGCATGTTTTTGGTCTGTGGGAGGAAACCAGAGTATCTAGAGCAGGGGTCCTCAAATAGATTTGTTCAAGGGCCAGATTTTTTTCCAGCAGACACCGTGAGGGCCAGATGCTCTTCTACAATAAATAAAAATTCTAAAATACATTTTAAATATAATGTATATTATGTATGTATATATATAAATGTATTTATATTTATACATAAGTAATTTTTCTTCTAATTTTCCTTATCTTATTTAGCATTTGTCAGTATTCATATTTCATTAACCAACCCAAGCCACAAGGGGGCGATGTGACTTATTAGCCTTGATATTTGAGGTGGTTCCTCTCTCCATCACAAACATGAAACTGGCACTCTCAAAGAGCCTCAAACGGAAAGTTGATGCCGAAAACCGCATCTTTAATGAAGAATGGACAGAAAAGTATGTATTTATCCTGCCAAGCTTTAGCCTGGCAAGCCATCCTATATATGTGAATATATAGTCTGGCCACGAACCATTGACGGCTCTTAGTCGTGAGGCGGGATCTACGGTTGTCTTTCAAAATGTCAGCACGCAATTGGATAGCGCTAGGACCAATCAGAGTAACGAACAACGTGATGTAATCACAGCGACGGAAAAGCGGGAGCCAGCAATGGCGTCTAACATCAATGATTTCTGTCGTTTTTGTATAAAAACATGTGAATATCAGGTGTACTGGGACATTGCACTACTTTGTTTGATAAAAATAAGAAGCTGCTAAGTATATCAGACAGACTTACGCACGTTGGAGTCTAAATAATCCAATGTTGATGACAAAGCCGTTTCAAACCAACGTGTTTCCTGCGCCGCCGCCATGTTGCTTGGGTTCGCGGCCGCAGCTCTGACGTCATCGGCTACTCCCGCTCTGTGATTGGCCCAAAATATAGAGCGCTGTGATTGGCCCAACCAAAACTATAGCGAGCTGTGATTGGACAGCCACAGGCAGCGAGGGTTCCTATGAAGCGTGCCTAGACCAAACTCTGCAAAGCAAGAATTTGGTCTAGTTCACTAGGCTAGCCAAGCTTTGGAAATGCTGTACCTGTGTGCCTCATTTGCAGCAAGACTGTCGCTGTCACTATAGAATATAATCTGAGTCGTCACCACAACAAAAAGCATGCAAACTTCAAGGAGTCATATCCTGAACAGTCAGAGGCCCGGCAAAAGAAATTTCCAGCTTTGAAATCCCAATATTTCCATTGCAGCGGGATTATTAACCGAATTTCAACTGAACAAGAGCGGACAACAAGTGCCTCGCTGCAGGCCACCTGGGTTAAACTCATAAAACTGTTTCATGTGTGTGCTTGTTTGACCTCTAAACTCCACCCACTCATACAGGTAGGTTGTTGTGTGGGAGCAGCTCCATGTGCCGTCACAGCAACCTCCAAGAAGATAGAACACACACTCTGTAGCTCACTTTGTAGCAAAGTCATTTTACACCTTAAATCTATATATAATTATATATCATGTTCCATGAAGAACATGAAACATCCTCATGAGCAGCATGGGTAACAATTATGGGTCAAAGCATAAAATAGAGATGAAAATACAAAATGCAAAATAAATAAATAACATCACTTTTTTTTTTTTTCTTTTTCTTTCTTTTTACACAGACAAAGTGATAGTATTTAGAAAATACACAGAATGAACGCTCAAAATAAATAAATAACATTCTTTATTTTATTTTCTTAAATAATATATTTATTTTATTTATTCTTCATTTAACCAGGAAGGTCCCATTGAGATTAAAAACCTCATTTTCAAGGGAGTCCTGGCCAAGAGGCAGCAAAAGTTACAGTTGCAACATATATATATTTTTTTCCAGTTACACAGACATGTTATGTACAGAATTATAGAAGGCAATTACAACACAGGGAATCTGTCTCAAGGGCTCTCAGTCTGGTTTTAAATGTATTCAAAGAGATGAGCTCGGTTAGTTTCCACTTTTCCTGCAGCCTGTTACATGCAGAAGGAGCAGAGTGAGCAAAAGCCCTTTTGCCCAGTTCAGTGCGAGCAAACGGAACACAGAGTAACAACTGATCGTTTGCACGCAGACTGTGAGAAGTTACACTTCTCTGTGAGATTAAGTTACAGATGTAGTTGGGTACAGGGACGTAGCACCAAATTCTGGGCCCTAGGTACAAGCCATCTAGGTGGGCCCCCATGCTCACTTGTTTAATATCTCTCGTGCACATTTTTTGTCATGCTATAAGACAAGTTAATAAACATGATCTTAGTTTAACCTCTATATTGAGCAAATACAAATGCCAGCATAATAAAAGTGAAATCTCAGTGCTTTCTGGAGAGAATGAGGGCCCTGCTGCTGCTGCTGCATCTAAAAGGGCCATGTGGGTCATGATGTTAAGCTTTGCTAATACTGATATATATTGTTGCAATAGGTTAAATTCACCAAGCACATGCAGGAGTACTTCAAGTATTCTGTAGTCAGTCTCTCTATCAGGGAGGAAATTCCTCCTGAAATTCCTCTTGTACTGTTTTTCCACTGATTCTGAGTCAGCAACTGTTTTACTTGTTAGGCTTAAAATATCTCTGACCAGGTCAATAAAAATCCTAACATATAAGCTGCCATGTTCATTATCAACCTGAGCCTTGCTCACTGATTTTGATGGGCAAGGTTGACAGATAAAACAAAATCATGATGAACAAACATGAAATAATGAAATAAATTATTAAATATCTATAAATTTATTTTAATAAATTAAATATTTTATGGTTCATGTAATTAAATATTTAAAATATTTAATGATACATTTATAAAGTTATTTAACGCTTTAGCTATTTATTGAAAAGTGTCACTTTTGGCTCTCCATACCTAGAGCTCATGTAATAATTAGACTATGCCTTTTTCCAGCTTTCATTATGGGCCATCATTTATGGCCTAAAGTCAGTCACCTCCACTGTGGGCAACTTGACCTTATAGAGTTAAAGTAGATCATCTGGGATTAACAAGACAGTTTTTGAGGTCTGGTGCATTCAGGTGTTCGTATAGCATGATGACACTGGCAGCTTCACATTCCTGAGATTACCAGGAATCCATCATACCAAGTTTGTCCTGATCCATGAGTGGGAAGGAGCTGAAATATCCACACAGAGAGAACCTGTTTCTACTGCAAGGTCCGCGAATTTATTGGCGGCGGCCGTGGTAATAATTCTAATAATACTAATGGATTTATAACTGATCTTGATGGTGAAACTGTAGGTGTTTAACACTGAACATGAATGCAGCTTTCAGTCTGAGAGCTACTATCAGCTCAAACTGGGTTCTGCTGCTGCTCACCTCTCTTTTTGAAAATCCTATACTTGCTTCTGTTCAATTAGCTTTTTTCTCCATTTCTTTTCATTTCTGGAAGCCAGATTTCCCTTTCTTGGGGAAACACATGACTTTCTCCTGCCTCCAGCTCTGGCTGTCGGAGATAGCAATGTCTCATAGCTGTAGATGCGGGCGCAGCCCCTGGCCGCAGGTGTGGACTAAACCACTTTGCACATTTCTAAGGGGTGATAGATGCCTCAGCGACAATTCCGTTATTATTATTATTAAGGCAAAATTCTGTTTTTTTATCCTCTTTATCCAGGTAAAGGGATGTTTATTAAGACATTAAGTAGGTCGGGGGAATATAAAAACACAATAAAACATTTTTATTCAAGGCTTCCCTGCAGTGGGCCCTGGATAAACGGTACCCTTTCCCCCCCAGTCCGACGCCCCTGGTTGGGTAGTAATCCAAGCATGGCCTTGTAAATGAAAGTGTACCAATGTGCCAACCTCCTGGAAATATAATAGTGATCATCTGATTTCACATCCTATGAAGACAAAAAGCTGCATTATTTTTATTAATCTGATGTTTGATGAAGGAACGTCTCAGTGAAAATGCTTCTAGTGGGTTGGATTCAGTCTCCTCTGAGTGTGAATCATCATCTGAGATATCATCTAAAGTAGGGCTGGGCAATAAAACGATAGCAATATATATCTCGAAATAACTTTTACTCAATAGAGCAATATGAACAGGTCAATATAACGTCGATATAAAGAAACATGAACAGCCAAATATATTCAGTGTTGCGCTGTGTGTTGTATATCAGTGGCTGGAACAGAGCTACGTGCCAAGTTGTTGACGTAGGATGGCACAGTAGCAGCTAAGCGTTGGACCAATCAGTGGCAGCCATTCTCTATTTCAGCCACTGAGTGGCTGGAATAGAGCCACGTGACAAGTTGACGACGAAAGCAAATTAGCAGCTAAAGGCTATTGTGTGTGGTGTGCAGCGGCGGCGGCCTCTTCGAGTAGCTGGATTTTTTTTCAAAATGAGTGGTTTAAAAGACAAAACAACAGAAGACACAGCGAATAACGTCGTTGAAAAGAAGGGTCCGACCACTTCAGTCGTGTGGAGGTATTTTGGATATTTAGAGTCCGACACAAAACAAACACGCGTTCACTGCAAACTATGTAAAGCGCATGTTCCGACAAAGTCGGGGAATACAACAAATCTATTTTATCACCTTAAACAGTGCCACCCGCTGGAGCACACAGAATGCAAAACATTGCAGTCCCAGGGGGGAGCTAGTGCTCGGCCCCTGGCGAAAACAACGCCTGCACAACTGCAACAACCATCCACATCCATAGAGCTTCTTATTCAGTGCCTATTTCTTTTTTTCAAATAAGCAATATTTAAACAAGGAGCGATTTCTAGTAGTTATATTTTATTGCCTGTTTTATTTGACAGCACAATAATGTCTTTTTGTGTATGTTCTCTTCTTATGAAGGTTTGAGTGCAGTTTAATAAACATTTTGTTTATCCCAAAAAAGCTGTGTAATGTCCAGTCCAATGGTGTGTTCATTACTTTTGAAAATAGATCCTTAAATCCATAGTATATGTCTCATATCTTCAAATTTCACTTCATAGTACCAGGGAACATTTAAGATAAATCAAAATAGGTTTTTTTTTTTTATATTGTGATATATATTGTTATTGGCCAATATGAAAAATTATATCGTGATAGGATTTTTTTCCATATCGCCCAGCCCTAGTCTAAAGGATATCCCACCATATTTAAAAACACTGAGCTGATGACTCAGTTTCATGGTTTAGTCCCTATATGTCACTGGAACACTCACTGAACTTAACAGAAGAAAAAACAGTTAACAAGTCATTATTTTATGTTTTCAGGTCAAAGAAACCAGAAGGTGATAATATCCTCTCTAAAAGACCAAATCTAACAGAAAATGAACTAAACTGTCAGCATCTGATGACTTTAATGAGCTGAACTGTTTGTTTTCACTGGTTTAAGAGAAGAATCACTTTAATGAGCAGAATCACTCGGTCTGATTACAAAAGATGAATAGTCTTGTTTTAATTTTTGATTTTGTTCTTTCATTAAATTTATTTTACAGTCGTTAAACTTTTCCTTCCTGCTTTAGGCGGAACATCAAGAGTTTAAACTATCGTTAAAAATCCACTTTTTTAGCCCTGAAATACAATGTGGTGTGCATTTTAAGTCTCTAGATGTGCAAAAAATAGTCACTCCAGGTACTATTTACAAATTTTTAGGTTAGGTTTTGAGATAGGGTGAGAAGCTCGGTCATCCGGGAGGGGCTCAGAGTAGACCTGCTGCTCCTCCACATCGAGAGGAGCCAGTTGAGGTGGCTCGGACATCTGGTTAGGATGCCTCCTGGACGCCTCCCTGGTAAGGATTTCCAGGCACGCGGGAGGAGACCTAAAGGAAGACCCAGGACACGCTGGAGGGACTATGTCTCTTGTCTGGCCAGGGAACACCTTGGGATTCCCCCAGAGGAGCTGGACCAAGTGGCTGGGGAGAGGGAAGTCTGGGCCTCTCTGCTTAGGCTGCTGCCCCCGTGACCCAACCCTGGAATAGTGGATAAAAATGGATGGATGGGTTTCATTTAAACATTCACCGGGAATAAAACATTTTGATGTAAAATAATATCATTGCTAAACATGTTTCATCTTTTAGGTCAAAGACACATTTATCACAATCATGGAGATCAGTTTTTAAAATTCAGTGAAACCATAAACTGTAAAAGTTGGATAATTAGGTGTCGTGTCTCTGATGACAGCTGAGTTTAGAGTTTATAATACTGTCAACCTGCTCATAACACATATATTTTAGTTTCATTTCATTGTGTAATTTATGGGAGCTTGAGGGTTCTTCAGTATCTTAGCTGTTTTCTGGACTGAGATGTCTGATGTTGTTCCTGGGATCTGCTTTAGCCACTCCTCCAGGTTGGGGGTCGCTGCCCCGATGACCACGGGCACCACCGATGTCTTCACTCTCCAGGCTTTCTCAAGTTCTTCTTTGAGGCCCTGCTACTTCTCTAGTTTCTCCTGTTCCTTTTTCTTGATGTTGCATCACTTGGTATTGCTACGTCAACCACAACAGCTGTGTAACACCGTTCACACTACTTTAAAAACCACGTTTCTAAACTTCCAACGATGAAAAATGTGGTGAAAGTCGCAGCACAATGCTGTTCACATTACTTTGTAGTCTCCTGTAGGACATCGTAAAAAACAACGCATCGTTTGGTCATTGAACGCTGCTTTTTACATCACACAGCCGCTCTCCAAGTCCCCTGAACTAATTAAATTACAATGTACTTTAATATTATTAATGAAAGGGTTGGGAGGGCTGAGCCATCGTATTGTTACCTGGTCACCTTCCCCGCTCATAGTGAAAGTTTGGATACTGAACCATGTACAGATGCAAGTGACCTTTATCAACATAACGCATTGGAAAAAGAGCTGCTGAGGCCCAAATGTCCCAAATCAGGTTCACCTCCATCTGCTGCAGCAAACAAATATAATATTAGACCTTAAATATGGATCAAGCCATTATTTATATAATAATGCTGAAAGTCAACGTCCAGTGGCTTAACTAACTAAAAAAAGAAACCAGTCATCATTCTGTAAATGGTCATGTATAAAGACTGAAAAGGAGTAAACACTAAAACATCCAGAAAACAGTAAACTTAAATATCACAAGTTGTTCAAGCGTCAAATATGGATAAATGAGGAATACATGTTTTTATTATACTGCAAATAAACTGGAATACATTTTAAACAATAAGTTAGTTTTTATCTAAAGTCAGTCATGAATGAAGACTTTTGATTTCATGACTGAAGACATCAGCAGTTTTCATAAAGGGTAGAGATCCTGAGTTTAACTTAAAAAAATGACTTCAAATTACGGCTTGAACAAAAGAGGAAGAATTTAGCTCCGCCCACTAAACTATCTTCATATTCTCCACTGCTCATGGGTGAAGATGTCATATTGAGTTTGATCTGACGAGAGACAAAACAACTTTACAAAAGTTGGTTTGAGTTTCTGATTTAAAACTCAGTCAAGGTTTTATGTGATCAACAGTAGGTAAGGCTACCTTTTATTATATGACTAATTATTTGATTATCCTTAACAAGTGCTGGGGTGCTGCACTACAAAAAACTGGTCAACATTAAGTGCCGATGACTTATAGACTAAAGTTACATTAGGTTAGGTTTCAAACTGTTGTTTTACCTTGAATTCCTTCTGTTTTCTGAGGTACAAGGTGAGAGAAATTTTATACAAATTTTGTAAAATTGTCTGCAATGATGAGAAGGGAAACTACTTTTAATTTGTCTAGGAAAATCTGTAAAAAAAGTGTTTGAAAAAGCCTGATTCAATGAATGATTTGCAGCTACTGACGAGGAGCAACCTAGAGATCGTCCATCAGTCTAATTCCTCACAAAAGAAGGTCTTAAACTGTCCTGCAAAATTAATAACAGATTCTTTTGCTGAAAAATTTCAAACTTTAAAATTAAAGTTTATTTGAAGCTGTCAAGTTATTCTTTGGTTCCCCACTTGAAAGGGACTTCTTTTTTCCCAGGGACCTGATAGGGCTCCACTCACGTCGATAATCACCACATGCTACTTCCTCTTTTGCATTTCCATTTATTTACCCATGCGTTATGTACAACATAAGGGGGTAATTGGCTGCAAGGTATTTGCCTCGGATGAACACCAGGTGAAAACCTTTAAATAAACATTGAGAAGAAAACCTAATCAGGTCTACTGGTCTCTACCATGCTTTCAATTTAAACATATTATTCATCAACATCCCCGTTCACCATTCAAATCCTGGCTACACACTTTCAACCATTCGGCCGCACATCAAATACATGCTAACTTTAGCCCACTAACATGATTAACTACATGATTAAACAGGCGTGTATTTCTTTACCTAAACACAAGACAGAACCGAATATTTAATAAAAAACTAAGTTGTTTCCCCTTAACCCTTGACAAACATTTCGGGTGATACACATCCGGATGACGTCATGTCAGACCAGCGCAGCGAAAAGACAAATTCGACGCCAGTAACGGTAATACTTGCGCGAACATTTATATGAAGATCTCTTACCGGTCGCTGCCCTGGGATTTCGTTCTCATTTGAGTTACTCCGCCAGTCGGGTTGACCGCGTACAAACTGTTTCAGCTCTTATCAATCACTTCTCTCCCGTGCCACCATGTTGTCCTTCACTTATAGCCTCCGGGTCCTCCGGGTGCACACTGCACATTGGTTCCCACCTACGGTTCTCGTTAAATTACATGAATAAATAAATACACATATATACAGCCGCACGCTTACACACAAGTACAAATCCCTTATTTTTTTTCGCTTTTTTTTTCGTTTTTTTTTTCTTCATTCAGAGTTGAGTGGAGAAACGACTCAACAGAAGCATTCCCTGACCAAAAAAAGCATTTGATGTAAAATAATTTTCAAGGGATGGCCATGGCTCAATTCTTAAAAATATGTGTGATATCCTAATAATTTACATTCCAAAAAACAACGTTCTGACTCCTCTTACAGGGAGGGTGCAGTGAGAACAGAAACCAAAGTTACAGCTATCCATTTATTCACGGTCGGGTCGCGGGGGCAGCAGCCTAAACAGAGAGGCCCAGACTTCCCCCTCCACAGCCACTTGGGCCAGCTCCTCCAGGGGAAATTTAAAAAATCCTAACGTGAAAATATCAGGATAGAGAAATAGTCAAGAAAACACAAAATTTTACATATTCTGCTTGATGCAGTGAGTTTTTTGTAGTTTGAATGAGTTTTTATTCTTTTTGTAAAACCTGAACGCTCAGCTGCCAAGTCTGACATGTTTTTACTGATAATTTTCCAGCTCAAATGGCAGATCCAAAGATGTCTGTTGAGTACAGCAACTCCAATGATATATATTGCAACTCCAATGATATATATTGCAACTCCACTGATATATATTGCAACGTCAATGATGCACATTGCAACTCCACTGTGACAGAAATGTATATTCATGACCCTTCAGGTGAGAAATTAGCCTTATTTTCCTTCATAGTGAAATATCAAATGTACCTCCCTAATCATAGTCTTTTCACAGAAAACACGTTAAATTTCTTCATTTTTAGTTACAAGAGCATTTTTCAAAAATCTAAAAAGTAACTGATGCACCTAAATGGGTTTTTGAGGAAACTGGATTAACAATGAACACAGTTCTGTTTTGAATCCAAACGGCTTCACATTTCTAAACAATGTGAATTTTTCAATAATTTAATATAATTTGCCAAAAACATTAAATGTGTTGAACACTCGTTTAATCAATACAATTGCAGGGTTCTCTAGTAATTGATCAAATTGCCCAAACCTACTGACCACCCCATCAGACATGAAGCACACCAACTGAACATAGCTACCTGTCAAACAGTACACTCTGAGTTCTGATTGTGTAAATTTGTGCTTAAGATGAAGGGTTACAAAAGAATTGAGCAACATCACTACACAACTTTTTCTGCATTTTTATATTTCTTTTTCTTATCCAGTTAATTCATCCAGGAACAGGAATCTGAAGGTTGCTACAGTCTGTCTCGGAGTGTTATGTGTCCTCTTACTGGCTGCGGTCATAGGTCAAGCTGTCCACTGTGAGTCTTCCTATGTTCCCAGTCAAATATTTGCAGTGACAGATGTCACGATAAAATGACTAATTTGTGTTTTTTTAAGATCACAAAGTAGAGCAAGACCACGGCAGCCATTTAAATGCTTTGTGTGCAGACAAAGACAGCCAGCAAGACAGCCTGAAGATGGTCCAGAAAGAGAACAAAGAACTCAAACTTGTTCGAGACCAGTTACAAGTAAAAGCTGACAACCTGACTGCTGAGAGAGAGCAACTGGAAAAAGAAATTGACAGCATGACCGCTGAGCGAAACAAACTCACTGCAACGATACAAAGTAAGAACATACTGTACTTGTCTTAAATTAAAAAAATATAAAATCTCCTGAAATTAATGTTATTATTTTAACAACATTTTAGAGACAGATTGGCTTTAGCGCACAGTGATTGATCAACATCAGTCTTTCTGTTACAGATAAAACATGTCCTGCTGGCTGGAGGACGTTTCAGTGCAGCTGCTACTACATTCATTCAGCTTCTGCAAATTGGAACCAAAGCAGGAGTTACTGTCAAAGCCAAGGAGCAGATCTGGCAATCATAAACAGTCAGGAAAAAATGGTTTGTATGTTTAGAACAAACTGGATTTGTGTATAAAAGTTTTCTTTAAAGGGTTAGGTTAGAGTTTGAAATTTTTATGCTTGCTATTGCCCCCTCAGGCCAAACGTGTAACTGCAGCTTCAATAGTAAGCTCGTGCACGAGGCATGCATGCTGTACTCCTGAATGAAAACAACAGCTGAGTCAGTCCTGCTGCTGATGGCTCTGCTAAATTGTCTTCCAAATACATGATTATATATCCTGACATATAGCCATTGCATTTCTATGAGAATAATTTGTTACTTACACACTGTTACCAAACTATTGGCTTGTTCTAGCCTGGCAAGCCATTCTATACATGTGAATATATAGTCTGGCCATGACCCGTTGACGGCTCTCAGTCATGGGGCGGGATCTACGGTTGTCTTTCAAACTGTCAGCACACAATTGGATAGCGCTAGGACCAATCAGAGTAACGAACAACGTGACGTAATCACAGCGACGGAAAAGAGGGAGGCAGCAATGGCGTCATCGGCTACTCCCGCTCTGTGATTGGCCCACAATATAGAGCGCCATGATTGGCCCAACCAAAACTATAGCGAGCTGTGATTGGACAGCCACAGCAATGGATCAGGCTGCGAGGGCTCCAATGAAGCGTGTGTAGACCAAACTTTGCAAGGCAAGAATTTGGTCTAGTTCACTAGGCTCGGCTTGTTCCTCATCTAAAGAGTTCTTTCAGCTCCATCGATTTGATGCTACAAAAACAAACAGAAAACATCAATTACAAAAGCACAGGTTATGAATCAAATGATAAAAGCTCTGCATGTTTCTGCATTTACCAAGACTTCTCATAAATGATAACCAGGACTGCTGTATAATTTATTCTCCACATGCAGACACAATTATCCTATCTTCTGTCTCATGAACAGAAGCTGGGATGTTTTTGCCCACAAAGTTTTTCTTTTTTGTTTCAACAACACACTCCTCTGGTTATGACTTTTTCTTTCTTTTGGTTGCTCCTGATCTATTGCCTCTCCACCTTCATGGATCCAACTCTTTGACGTCACATCTGACGCTGGTCAGATGCTGTGTGTTGTCAATCATTGCGGGAACATGTGCAGTGAGAGGTAAAAATAAGAAGTGCCAGTACTGCATATCGGTGCGTACCGGCCCACTTAAAGCACTGACTCTGATGGAGACAGGCTAAACAAGCAGCCTAAAAATGTTCCTACTATGATATACGGAAAGCCCCTCCAGCTTGCTTTGAAAGCATCCACAACCCTTACCCCACACGTATTTATTAAAAATTTCTTACCTGTCCAGCAACAACGATGCCAACTGCGGGTCTTTTTTCATACCGAGAGACTCTCAGCATTTTCTACTTCTCAAATGCCGGACCGATGTTTATCCTCGTTCTTTGCCTTCGGCGACCAGACTCGAGTTTTGCCCTTTGTGTCGTGCTGGAATACACTCTTGGTTTCTTTGTCTTGTTTGGGGTCTGGGCTGGAGTTTCGCTGGTGCTTGAAGCAGCTCTCTTCTTGTTCTTGGCTGAATCCATGCTACCAAAACTACCTCTCGCTCTGCTGCTGAACTACAGATAGCAAACAAGCACTACGGGGCGATGCCTGAGCGTGAACGTGCATGATGTCATCACGCATTACGCTGCCTCTGGAAGGCACTGGGGAAGCCTAATTGTTCGACCCAAACATGATCTTTTCTGTGAGTTTACAGGAATACAGAGGCAATCACAGTAAAAATGCCAGGAATCACTCTTCAGGACCAGGGCATTGCAGGAGAATGTATGAGGAAGAAATTTTAAATTTCTATAGAATCAGAATCAGAAGGGTTTTATTGCCAGATGTGTGAGAAATCACAACATTAGGAAATTGCTGCTGGTGCAAAAAGAAAGATAAAAAATAAGAGATAAGCAAATATAAGAAGTAATAATATACTCATGATAAAATAATTAATATAAAGGGTGGCAATAATTAGAGAAGCAGCTACTATATACACAGTGCAGGTACTAATCAGAGTGGATCAGCTTCAGGTACAAACACAACACCGGGTCATGTGACTGTGACCAAGCGACTGGAGTGGGCAGCCCTAGGATTGACATTCATGAGTCCAACAGCAGAGGGGAAGAAACTGTTCTTGTGGCGAGAGGTTCTGGTCCGAATGGATCTGAACCTCCTGCCAGATGGGAGCGGGTCAAAGAGACAGTGTCCAGGGTGAGTCGGGTCAGCCGTGAGCCGACCTGCACGCCTCAATGTCCTGGAGGTGTACAGGTCCTGTATGGAGGGGAGTTTGCAGCCAATGACCTTCTCAGCAGAGCGTGCAACACGCTGCAGCCTCTTCTTGTCCCTGGTGGTGGCTCCAGCGTACCACACGGTGATTGAGGAGGTGAGGATGGACTCGATGACTGCGGTGTAGAACTGCCTCATCCACTGTGCTGGCAGGTTGAATTTCTTCAGCTGCCTCAGGAAGTACATCCTCTGCTGGGCCTTTTTTATGATGGAGGTGTTGGTGGGCTCCCACTTGAGGTCTTGGGTGATGGTGGTGCCCAGGAAGTGACATGAGTCCACCATCGTCATGGGAGTGTCAGACAGGATTATGGGTGGGAGGGGGGCGTGTGCTTCCTAAAGTCCACCACAACCTCAGCTGTCTTCTGGGTGTTTAGCACCAGGTTGTTGTGGCTGCACCAGGACACCAGCCGTTCCACCTCCATTCTGTAGGCAGACTCATCCCCATCAGAGATGAGTTCAATCACGGTGGTATCGTCTGCAAACTTGATTAGTTTGACAGACTCGTGGTTGGAGGTGCAGCTGTTGGTGTACAGGGAGAAGAGCAGAGGGGAGAGAACACACCCCCGAGAAATTCTTCCCCAGCCTGACTTGTTGTTTCCTGTCTGTCAGGAAGTCAGTGATCCACCTGCAGGTTGGGTCAGGCACGTTCATCTGGGACAGTTTGTCTTGAAGGGGGTCTGGCAGGATTGTGTTGAAGGCGGAGCTGAAGTCCACCAACAGGATCCTGGTGTAGGTACCCGGGGAGTCCAGATGCTGCAGGATGAAGTGTAGAGCCATGTTGATGGCAGCAGTAGCTCAGGAGGTAGAGCGGGTTGTCCAGTAATCGGAAGGTTGCAGGTTCGATCCCGGCTCCGGCCAGAGAATGCTGCTGTGTGTCCTTGGGCAAGACACTTAACCCGCCTTGCCTGCTGGTGGTGGTCGGAGGGACTGGTGGCGCCAGTGCTCGGCAGCCTCGCCTCTGTCAGTGCGCCCCAGGGCAGCTGTGGCTATTATGTAGCTCATCCCCACCAGCGTGTGAATGTGTGTGTGAATGGGTGGATGACTGATTGTGTTGTGAAGCGCCTTGGGGGGTTGTAGAACCCTAAGAAGGCGCTATACAAATACAGGCCATTTACCATTTACCATCATCTCCAGACCTGTTGGCTCTGTAGGCAAACTGCAGGGGGTCCAGGAGGGGGGCTGTGAGGGTCTTGAGGTGGGGGAGGACCAGGTGCTCAAATGACTTCATGACCACAGATGTCAGAGCCACAGGTCTGTAGTCATTGAGTCCAGTGATCCTTGGCTTCTTGGGGACAGGGACTATGGTGGAGATCTTGAAGCAGGCAGGCACCTGACATGCCTCCAGTGAGGAGTTGAAAATGTCCGTAAACACTGGAGCCAGCTCTTCAGCACAGTGCTTCAGAGTGGCAGGAGACACAGCATCAGGGTCTGGGGTATACATGTATTGGTTGTTAAACTTCCACATAGTCTCTTTAACTTCATGATAAAATGAAGAAGACTGTAAATATACTGGTAACATAAAAAAAAGGATAAAAAATCAATAATGATTTGGAAAAGTAATGGAGTGAATGTCACGATTTGTCTCCCCAGCTTCAGTTCTGTGTCCTGTGTGTCTTAATTGGTCCCACCTGCCTCTTGTTTGCCTGATCACCTGTGTTCCCTGCTCCTCATGTATTTAAGCCCTGTTTGTCTCTTGAGTTGTGTCGGTTTGTCTGTGTATTTATGCTGCCTTATTTCTGCTTTACTGTCTCCTGAGTTTATTATTAAAGACTTTAAAGCTGCCTCCTGGAACTTACCTGCTTTGGATCCACTCACCTCCCTTCAACATGACAGTGGGTAGTTATGGACCCACTGATTCAGCCAAAACTCAAAATGGAGAATGGAACAAATAATATATTTATTAATTGAGCAAGAAAAGACTCGTGGAAGGACTGGCTTGACTCAACTTTACTATAAGGCTATGTACACAAGTAGCAGAGTTTTTGTAAAACCGAATGGTCATCCCTCGCCCATCTATAGAAAAACCTTTGGTCTACACCTCTACACCAGGATCCTGGTCCATCGAAGGCCACTATCCAGCATGTTTTAGTTGTTTCCCTGCAGGTGACTAACAGGCTTCCGCAGAGCTTGATGAGCTGCTGAACAGGTGATTCCACCAGTGAATCAAGTGTGTTGGAGCAGATAAACTATTAAAAGATGCTGGATACCGGCCCTCGTGGACCTGGGTTCCCCACTCCTGGTCTACACCATCTCATTTTTAGCAAAAAATTCTTGTGATTTGTGAAGGCCATTCATAGGCATGCCAAGCCTGTAGGCAACAGGAGTTCCCCAAGATGTCTGTGTCTGTGTGCAAAGGGACATATTTAATCACATCTTTTGAGTTAGGTCCCCACTTTGGGAACGACTGCTTTAGTTCATCCTCAGCAATACTTTCTGTTTTGTTTTCTCAGGAATTCTTAAATGGCTTGTGTAACAGTGACATACAACTATGGATCGGGCTGACTGACGGAGAAGTGGAAGGACAGTGGAAATGGGTAGATGGAACACCACTGAAACAGTCGTAAGAAACTTAAAACATAAGTATAATGTTGGCTTGCCTAACCTTAAACTGAACAAGATTTCTGCTAATTTATGTCTCCTCTGTCTTGTCAGGTTCTGGGCTAAAAACCAGCCCAACAGCTATCAAGGGAGAGACCAGGATTGTGTTGAGTTCTGGCACCATGCAACAGGTCACGGTGGCTGGAACGATGAAATATGTAGCATTGAACAGTCCTTCATCTGTGAGAAGTAACCTCTCCATAGAAACCATTAGGTGTTTCCTTGTTGTATGATACACACTGCCTGGTCAAAGAAAAATCACCACCTGTATTTTTGACCTGAAGTTGCTGAAGGAGGTCAGTTCCATGTTCAGCATCACATTTTCCATTTAAAATTTTTAAATCCACATTTTGCATTTTCTTCCCTGCTCTAAATTTATGATGTTTTTTTCTAACCAAAATTTTACAGCTGGAAACAAGAATTGTAATAATTGTTTTAAGTCACTTTTATTGTTTTTTTTTTCACTTTGAAAGCAACACGTTTAATCTTCAGTTTGACCTGAAAAGTAACATTTTGTTTAGTCAAATTTTGCTGATAACATGAAAAAAGAACTTAAAAAAAAGATTCCATCTGTATAGTTCTGAAATCCTTATTTTAATTTCAAAAAGCTGTTAATTAAAACAATTATCTTTTTTTTTTTGAGGAAAGCTTTTAAAAGTTAAACTACCATACCAAACCATACCAGTTTATTTGTTCGGTGCATTTAAACACAGCATGAGAGCTGAACAAAGCGCCTTACAGTTGAAAAACAAGCAGAAATAAACAATTGCAATAGCATGATACCCAAACAAGCAATAAAAGGTAGAAAACAGACACTCTCAGCAATTCAATAAAAAATGGTCAAATGAACCATAGGACTAAAAAAACTAGCGCTCCAAAGATGGGAACAGTCCTGACAATAAAAACTACATCTCAAATCAATAAAACTAAACATAAAAGAGGTCATTATCCAAAGGCCAAATCATAAAAGTGAGTCTTCAGTCTAGACTTAAAGACCGAGACCGTTGAGGACTCTCGTACGGTGAGAGGGAGAGCATTCCAAAAGTGAGGAGCGGCATACACAAAAGCCGCTCTCCTCTTGTCTTATACTTCATTTTTAGGATGCAGAGTAGTAAGCGGTCAGCTGATCTCAGGGACCGCGTCGGCACGTAGGGTGTAAGGAGCTCTGACAGATAAGGTGGTGCTAGGCCATTTAATGCCTTGTAGGCGAATAATAAAATCTTAAAACAAATCCTGAAAGTCACTGGCAGCCAGTGTAGACGCGCCAAAACCGGGGTAATATGACAGCGTCTATTTGTGTTGGTTAGGAACCTAGCTGCTGCATTTTGCACAGTCTGCAGCCGGTTCAGCGCTGAAACAGGAGCACCAATGAGTAGTGAGTTTGCATAGTCCAGGCGAGAAGTAATAAAAGCGTGTATCTATTTACATAAAAACTCTTTTCTCATACATGCCAAACGGCTAAATGAGCAGCCTTCATGAGATGCTTTTATTTTGTTTTGCTTCTTATTTTTTTCTACTGTAATAATTTTGACTATAGAATCACAGCAGATCACCTGTATAATCATTACTTGATTCAGTGAATAAATAATGAATGTCTTTATGTTTATAATCTTTGGTTGTCAATATTTGATTGGTATCAGCACATTTTTCCCCACGATGAAAATGAGAATAAACCTTTTCCATGAGACATCTGACTTAAATGGTTTTCTTCAGTGCAGAAAAATGAGAAGTCACCGTGTTTTTCAAAAATTTAAAAATTACACATCAGCTAGACTATACAGTGCTAGACACTACAACTCACTGAGAAATCATGGAACAGGACATACAATTCAACTCTGTTTTTGGCCCCACCCCTTCCCATTCTGATTGGACAGATTGAGTAATGCATCCAGGACCAATCATAAAATTGTCAGTTATTTGGGTCTATGATCCTGTTCAGTGCCATATAGAAATTGATCCTACTTAAAACAAAATTGACATAAACCTATCCGACTACATTATTTACAAGCTTGTATGAAATTAGATTAACTTTATTAACAATTACAGAGACTTCTCAGTCTGCTTTTACTTCAGCTCTTTTCTTTTATAAACACAGCATGAACTGCATTCTTTAGACCTCAGGTCATTTTAAGGCCTTTTAAAAAAATGTAATCTCATTTATCACAAACAGTATCATTAAAACCATTTTAACAAGCTAAATAAACTTATAGTTATCCTGTTTGTTTAAAGCACATTGAATCGTCTTGTGTATGAACTGTACCTTACAAATGAACTCACAGGTGTATGAAGAAAGGCTGTATTCCAGGGGCGAATTTAGGATTGAAAAAGATAAAAAATAATTGGTGTTGTTTTTTGTTTTTTTTTCCCCCAAAAAGATACATTTCAACTTTCAAATTCTGACCACCTTAAAGCTGAAAACAAAACACTGGATTATATGTTTAAACTTCATTCCCCATCAAAATAAAAATTTCAGAAAACATCCGGGGCTCTGGCCCAAGTAGTCACCCCCTAACTCCGGCCCTGCAGCATTCCTCTCCTGCAGCTGAGCAATTTGGTTGTTTTGTGAAGGAGCAGAAATGGAATGCAGCCATCCTTAGCACGCCTGTGCTTTCCCAACTCGTTTTATTAACCTATTTTAACACAAAGTTTAGCTGGTGTTTAATTATTGAAATGTTATTTATCTTCAAAATAGAAATTTAAACTCTATCAGTGTTAAAGTCTGAATTTATTCAGGATTTACCACCAGAGAGAATTCATCTCACACCTTCCCCACATAAGAATGAACATATGTGCTCAGGTTTTACCCACTCAGAGTTTATTACAGCCAAACTATCCTTTCTTTAAAACCTGGACTCACACAACAACGGTTCCCAGTGCCTCCTCCAGGGTAATTATCCCTGATTCCAGCAGACAGAGGCTTTCTGGAGGATAGAATATGTCCTTTGCATGTTAGTTAAGGTGGTCTGATGGTAAAAAGTGTTAAAGTTATTTATTTAATCATTTTTAAACTACACTTCAAGCCCAGAACAACAAAAGTCTGTAGCACTGAAAGATTGTGACAACCAGATCAGTCCGTCTGTCACTTTGCCGTCTGAATCGCTCTGAAAATTTATCTTGGCAGAGTTTGGGATCGTCTTCAGAACCGCCTCCGCAATAATGGAAACGTGTTTTTAGTTCTCTGTGCTGAAAATATTCATCTGATTAACGTTTTCTCTCATTTTCTGAACTCAGTTCCTCAGTAGGGGTGCTGAGAGGTTGGGGACACCCTGGACAGGTCTCCAGTCCATCACAGGGACACTCAGAGACAACTCGTCACACACTCCCTCACACCTAGGGACAATTTAGTCTCCCAATAACCTGACATGCATGTTTTTGGTCTGTGGGAGGAAACCAGAGGAGAACACGCTAACTCCACGTAGCAAGGCTGCATCCTGGATTTGAACCTGCAACCTTTATGCTGCGAGGCCACAGGGCCAGTTTAAACTCATAACTGTTTCATGTGTGTGCTTGTTTGACCTCTAAACTCCACCCACTCATACAGGTAGGTTGTTGTGTGGGAGCAGCTCCATGTGCAGTCACAGCAACCTCCAAGAAGATAGAACACACACTCTGTAGCTCACTTTCTAGCAAAGTTATGCATCTTTTACACCTTAAATCTATATTTAATTATATAGCAGGTGCCAGGAAGAACATGAAATATCCTCGTGAGCAGCACGGGTAACAATTATGGGTCAAAGCATAAAATAGAGATGAACATGCAAAATAAATAAATAACATTCTTTTTATTTTATCTTCTTAAGTAATATAATGGTGATCATCTGATTTCACATCCTAAGAAGACAAAAAGCTGCATTATTTTTATTAATCTGATGTTTGATGAAGGAACGTCTCAGTGAAAATGCTTCTAGTGGGTTGGATTCAGTCTCCTCTGAGTGTGAATCATCTTCTGAGATATCATCTAAAGGATATCCCACCATATTTAAAAACACTGAGCTGATGACTCAGTTTCATGGTTTAGTCCCTATGTCACTGGAACACTCACTGAACTTAACAGAAGAAAAAACAGTTAACAAGTCATTATTTTATGTTTTCAGGTCGAAGAAACCAGAAGGTGATAATATCCTCTCTAAAAGACCAAATCTAACAGAAAATGAACTAAACTGTCAACATCTGATGACTTTAATGAGCTGAACTGTTTGTTTTCACTGGTTTAAGAGAAGAATCACTTTAATGAGCAGAATCACTCGGTCTGATTACAAAAGATGAATAGTCTTGTTTTAATTTTTGATTTTCTTCTTTCATTAAATTTATTTTACAGTCGTTAAACTTTTCCTTCCTGCTTTAGACGGAACATCAAGAGTTTAAAGTATCGTTAAAAATCCACTTTTTTAGCCCTGAAATACAATGTGGTGTGCATTTTAAGTCTCTAGATGTGCAAAAAATAAAAAAAATAGTCACTCCAGGTGCTATTTACAAATTTTTAGGTTAGGTTTTGAGATAGGGTGAGAAGCTCGGTCATCCGGGAGGGGCTCAGAGTAGATCTGCTGCTCCTCCACATCGAGAGGAGCCAATTGAGGTGGCTCGGACATCTAGTTAGGATGCCTCCTGGACGCCTCCCTGGTAAGGATTTCCGGGCACGCGGGAGGAGACCTAAAGGAAGACCCAGGACACGCTGGAGGGACTATGTCTCTTGTCTGGCCAGGGAACACCTTGGGATTCCCCCAGAGGAGCTGGACCAAGTGGCTGGGGAGAGGGAAGTCTGGGCCTCTCTGCTTAGGCTGCTGCCCCCGCGACCCAACCCTGGATAAGTGGATAAAAATGGATGGATGGGTTTCATTTAAACATTCACCGGGAATAAAACATTTTGATGTAAAATAATATCATTGCTAAACATGTTTCATCTTTTAGGTCAAAGACACATTTATCACAATCATGGAGATCAGTTTTTAAAATTCAGTGAAACAATAAACTGTAAAAGTTGGATAATTAGGTGTCGTGTCTCTGATGACAGCTGAGTTTAGAGTTTATAATTCTGTCAACCTGCTCATAACACATATATTTTAGTTTCATTTCATTGTGTAATTTATGGGAGCTTGAGGGTTCTTCAGTATCTTAGCTGTTTTCTGGACTGAGATGTCTGATGTTGTTCCTGGGATCTGCTTTAGCCACTCCTCCAGGTTGGGGGTCACTGCCCCGATGACCACGGGCACCACCGATGTCTTCACTCTCCAGGCTTTCTCAAGTTCTTCTTTGAGGCCCTGCTACTTCTCTAGTTTCTCCTGTTCCTTTTTCTTGATGTTGCATCACTTGGTATTGCTACGTCAACCACAACAGCTGTCCTCTGTTGTTTGTACACCATCACGATGTCTGGTTGGTTCTCCATCACCATTTTGTCGGTCTGGATCTGAAAGTCCCACAGGACCTTTGGATCACTCGTTCTCGACCACCTTAGGGGGTGTTTCCCACTTTGACCTTGGGGCTTCCAGTCCATCTGCACAGATGTTCCTGTACACTAAGCCAGCCTCTTGGTTGTGGCGTTCCATGTCTGCTTCCCCTGCCAGCATCTTACACCCTGCAGTGATGTGGTGGATTGTCTCAGGGGGCTCCTTGCTACGCCCAGCCAGAAATTAAATTGTTATATGATATGGAGGAAAATAGAAAATTTTCAAATAAAAACTGAAAAGGAAGACAAAAATGAAGTACAGATGGTACAGGGTTCCGGGAAAGGCAGAATTCGTAGAAACAGCAGCATGAAAAGAAGGAAGTCAGAAAGAATCAACAAGTCACTCAAAAGCCAGTCTGAACAGGTGAGTCTTCAGCTGTTTTTTAAAGGAGACCACTGAGTCCACTGGTCTTTAGCCTGGTGCTGCACAACCAGTAGGCTTTGATCACTGGACCTCAGGGACCTGCTGGGGGTGTAGGGACTGAGAAGATCACCAATGTATGATGGTGCTTGTCCATGTAAGGCCCTAAAAACCAGAACCAGGATCTGAAAATGAAACCTGAAGTTAACCGGCAGCCAGTGAAGCTGGAAAGGGTTCAACGAGTTTCTGTAGATGAGAGATTGAGCTTCTCTTTTCCAAAAAACAAACCCAACTGTAGTATCAGTTGTTTTTGCTGCTTAATCAGACACATTTTTCAAGACATTATGTTTTTAAACAACGGAAACATCTTAGTTTTTTATTATTAATTTTTATATTTAAGCTTGTTCCTGTTTGTTGCCCCCCCCCCCACCATTTTATTCTTTTATACATATTTTTTATTGATACCAAAATGCCAGAACGTATTCCTTGTAGCTGAATAATATTGTGCACCTACTTGGCAATAAAGCTGCTCAATAAAATTTGACTATCTTAACAAATATTAACCGCCTTATGTTGTAACCTTGTTGCAAAAATATGTACTTCCATAAAAACTCTCTTTTCTATGCTTTCCAATGAGCCTTCTCTGTAACCATTTAAGGGTCTAGATCAGTAGTTGTTCAAACTTGATGTTTTTTCTCGTACTCTGGCTGCTTTTGACTTATTGTTGCTCCACAACAGTGTGGTCAAGCAGAGGAAAAGAAAAAAGTCAGATCTAATAAACAACAACAAATGAACTATATCTGAAATTCTTGTATTTAGGAAACAGGAATAAAATCCAACACATCTCTGAGAGCTGCAGCATCCCTCAGCCAATCACTTATGGGTCGGCCTGAAAGGACAACTTCCAGACCATTTCAGGGACAAACCTGCACTGGGACTCAGAATTGGCCTGGTAGAGTCGCTGGACATATGGTTAGCTCATGCTGATTGGTTGTAACGCAGTGTAACAGCGTTCACACTGCTTTAAAAACCACGTTTCTAAACTCCCAACGATAAAAAATGTGGTGAAAGTCGCCGCACAATGCTGTTCACATTGCTTTGTAGTCTCCTGTAGGACATCGTAAAAAACAACGCATCGTTTGGTCACTGAACGCTGCTTTTTACATCACACAGCCGCTCTCCAAGTCCCCTGAACTAATTAAATTACGATGTACTTTAACATTATTAATGTCCGTGGACGTCTTTTCAGTGACATAATTCAGGGCTGAATTGGTCACAATATGCTGACGTCTTAGCAAAGTCCTGAAAGGGTTGGGAGGGCTGAGCCATCGTATTGTTACCTGGTCACCTTCCCCGCTCATAGTGAAAGTTTGGATACTGAACCATGTACAGATGCAAGTGACCTTTATCAACATAACGCATTGGAAAAAGAGCTGCTGAGGCCCAAATGTCCCAAATCAGGTTCACCTCCATCTGCTGCAGCAAACAAATATAACTTAAAAAAATGACTTCAAATTTCGGCTTGAACAAAAGAGGAAGAATTTAGCTCCTCCCACTATATCTTCATATTTTCCACTGCTCATGGGTGAAGATGTCATATTGAGTTTGATCTGACGAGAGACAAAACAACTTTACAAAAGTTGGTTTGAGTTTCTGGTTTAAAACTCAGTCAAGGTTTTATGTGATCAACAGTAGGTAAGGCTACCTTTTATTATATGACTAATTATTTGATTATCCTTAACAAGTGCTGGGGTGCTGCACTACAAAAAACTGGTCAACATTAAGTGCCGATGACTTATAGACTAAAGTTACATTAGGTTAGGTTTCAAACTGTTGTTTTACCTTGAATTCCTTCTGTTTTCTGAGGTACAAGGTGAGAGAAATTTTATACAAATTTTGTAAAATTGTCTGCAATTATGAGAAGGGAAACTACTTTTAATTTGTCTAGGCTGCTGTGGCTGCGCTCAGGAACTATTTGGTGGTTTTACCCCCCAATCCAACCCCTTAATGCTGAGTGTCAAGCAAGGAGGCATTGGGTCCCATTTTTTTCAAAGTCTTTGAACCCCAATATCCCAGTCTCAGGGTGGACATTCATACCACTAGGCCACTAAGATGGTTTTGCAGGGGTGAGGGATGAGGGTGGCCAGACGGGGCCAAAGTAAATTTTGGGGTGGCACACCAAATTGGTCCTTGTCCGTTGAGAGAGTTTAGCCTGTGGCGATGCATTGCATTGCTCCTTTATTCTTTCTTATTAAAAAACAATATCCAAAACACTTAACTCAAACTTGAGAAACACAAAAATGTCAGAAAAATACATTTCAGTTATTTAAAATGTTATTTCAAAAATTATTTTTGAATTTTATTTTTTTAGTTTAAATCACCTGTAGCTGTCTTCACAAAAACTATGGAGAACATATATCATTCTTTTTATTCTGATTATATATTTACTCATTAATTGTATAATTTTTTATTGGGTTTTACATTTATGTCTTGAATAAATAAGATTAATTTATGGTTTGAGTGAGGGGGGCGCAATTTTCAAGGGGTGGCCATGGCCACTTCTGGCCACCCCTTGGGAGCACCACTGGTGTCAAGTTAAATCTAAATTCTTAAAAATATGTGTGATATCCTAATAATTAACATTCCAAAAAACAATGTTCTGACTCCTCTTACAGGGAGGGTGCAGTGAGAACAGAAACCAAAGTTACATCTATCCACATACCCACGGTCGGGTCGCGAGGGCAGCAGCTACTCCGGGGGAAATTAAAAAAATATAATGTGAAAATATCAGGATAGAGAAATCGTCAAGAAAACACAAAATTTTACATATTCTGCTTGATGCAGTGAGTTTTTTTTGTAGTTTGAATGACTTTTTATTGTTTTTGTAAAACCTGAACGCTCAGCTGCCAAGTCTGACATGTTTTTACTGATAATTTTCCAGCTCAAATGGCAGATCCAAAGATGTCTGTTGAGTACAGCGACTCCAGTGATATATATTGCAACCCCACTGATATATATTGCAACTCCAGTGATATATATTGCAACACCAATGATGCACATTGCAACTCCACTGTGACAGAAATGTATATTCATGACCCTTCAGGTGAGAAAGTAGCCTTATTTTCCTTCATAGTGAAATATCAAATGTTCCTCACTAATCATAGTCTTTTCACAGTAAACATGTTAAATTTCTTCATTTTTAGTTACAAGAGCATTTTTCAAAAATCTAAAAAGTAACTGATGCACCTAAATGGGTTTTTGAGGAAACTGGATGAACAATGAACACAGTTCTGTTTTGAACCCAAACGGCTTCACATTTCTAAACTATTTGAATTTTTCAATAATTTAATATAATTTGCCAAAAACATTAAATGTGTTGAACACTCGTTTAATCAATACATTTGCAGCGTTCTCTAGTAATTCATCAAATTGCCCAACCCTGCTGACCACCCCATCAGACATGAAGCACCCCGACTGAACATAGTTACCTGTCAAACAATACACTCTGAGTTCTGATTGTGTAAATTTGTGCTTAAGACGAAGGTTTAAAAAGGAATTGAGCAACATCACTGCACACAATTTTCCGCATTTTTATATTTCTTTTTCTTTTCCAGGTAATTCATCCAGGAACAGGAATCTGAAGGTTGCTACAGTCTGTCTCGGAGTGTTATGTGTCCTCTTACTGGCTGCGGTCATAGGTCAAGCTGTCCACTGTGAGTCTTCCTATGTTCCCTGTCAAATATTTGGAATGACTGATGTCAGGATAAAATGACTAATTCATATTAATTTTAAGATCACAAAGTAGAGCATGACCCCCACAGCCATTTGAATGCTTTGTGTGCAGACAAAGAAAGCCTGAAGATGGTCCAGAAAGAGAACAAAGAACTCAAACTTGTTCGAGACCAGTTACAAGTAAAAGCTGACAGCCTGACTGCTGAGCGAAACAAACTCACTGCAACGATACAAAGTAAGAACATACTGTACTCCGCACAATGTCTTAAATTAAAAAAATATAAAATCTCCTGAAAATTAATGTTATTATTTTAACAAAGTTTTAGAGACAGATTGGCTTTAGTGCACAGTGATTGATCAACATCAGTCTTTCTGTTACAGATAAAACATGTCCTGCTGGCTGGAGGACGTTTCAGTGCAGCTGCTACTACATTTATTCAACTTCTGTAACTTGGAACCAAAGCAGGAGTTACTGTCAAACCCAAGGAGCGGATCTGGCAATCTTAAGCAGTCAGGAAGAAATGGTTTGTATGTGTAGAACAAACTGGATTTGTGTATAAAAGTTTTCTTTAACTTCATGAAAAAATGAAGACTGTAAATGCTAGATCCTGGAAATGGTGCACTGGTATCGTAGCGAGGGCGGCGATGAAGCCGCTCCGCCGCAGCTGAGACTCTCTGGGTGTGGACTTGCGAGCACCAAAGCTCACGAGTAAACCGTTCTGCTGTTGTTCTGCGCCGCTGATGCCTGAGGTTTGAAAGTAGGGGTTAGCCCAGTGGTTCCCAAAGTTTTTTGGCTGGACTTTGTTTTACAAACAACGCATGCACACACACAACCAAGTCCTCCAAACAGACACACATATTTTGTTTTAAATCTCCATTAAAGTTTATTATTCTAACCTTCTTTGAACAAACAAAAGTTAACTGCAATAAATTACAGGTTGCGATGAATTAAAATGCAACCTCTTTTAAATTAAAAACCAACAAACCACCTTTACAGTGTAATTATTTTAAATGCAACTTTTGCAAAACTGTGTGCAAAAGGATGTATTTAATCTCATCTTTTCAGTTACATACCACCCCCCCCCCCATCCCCAGGGGCGGGCCCACACTTTGGGAACGACTGCTTTAGTTCAACCTTACTTGACTTATGACTTAACGTATTTTTACAGCAATAATTTGTTTTGTTTTCTCAGGAATTCATTAATGGCTTGTTGAGCAATGAACAAGAACTATGGATCGGGCTGACTGATGGAGAGGTGGAAGGACAGTGGAAATGGGTAGATGGAACACCACTGAAACAGTCGTAAGAAACTTAAAACAAAAGTTTAATGTTGGCTTGCCTAACCTTAAACTGAACAAGAGTTCTGCTAATTTTTCTCTTCTGCCTTGTCAGGTTCTGGGGAAACGACCAACCCAACAGCTATAAAGGGAAAGACCAGGATTGTGTTGCGTTCTGGTACCATGCAAGAGGTTACAGTGACTGGAACGATCACACATGTAGTATTAAACAATCCTTCATCTGTGAGAAGTAGCTTCTGCATAGAAGCGGTTACACCTTGTGAAAGAAAAGGTGAAGGACCAGCATAAGTAGGCATGAGTCAGAGGGAACTAAAATAGTATTTTATTTACAGAATTGATAAACAAACAACACTGGCTCAACCAGGAACAAACCAAAAATGAGCTGAAAGCTGTTTAACCAAAATTAGTCTCTGCAACTAAAGACAAATACTAAAATAGATTCCTGGTTTTAAAATGGCCCGACTCTAATGATCAAACAAAAGGGGATTTAAACCCTCTACCACACATGCAAACACAAAGTAGCTCCTCTAAGCTCACCAAGACCAATCACTGCAAAACACACAATGCTAACGCTTATATTTACATCATTTACAATCTCCCTCCTGTGAGCAGAGACAAAAATGCCAAAGATTAGTCAATAGCTACAATAAAGCAGACATGCTCTCATAAGCTGAGAAACCCATGGAGCAGGAGACGACCACGTCAATGATCTGAGCTCTCCACTCTCTGGCTGTGTCCAAATCCAGGGGTTGCATGCTCATGAGTACCCGTCCTCATTGGTCTCAGGAGAACGTGTTCTTCCGTGACCGCTTAGACCGGATGTTAACAGCTGTGAATGTGGACGTTCTAGCCTTAAATAAAAGTCCCGCCCCTACTCCTGTCACCTAGCAACTGCTTAAAGAAAATCTATTACAAAATATGGATCCACGATGCTGGATTATTCACGGTTAATTGTATAATTTATTTTATGGTTTACCAATTTTATGAACTGTAATGACGAACAAGAATACAAAAACACATTACAGGCCTAATGACAATGGGAAACGCCTAAAAACACAACCACTTCAGGCTTTTACTTTGTGTACACTCAGATATGAATAAACTAGTCATTCTGCTGCGTCTCCCGTTTCTACAGAAATCAATCCCGCAGTGCATCACGGGAATTATGGAGGTGAGGAGATCGCTGAGACTACACCGCACTCGTTCTCAAAATCGAGGAAAAGAAGAACGCATTTCAAGACTGCATTCTGAGCATTCTTGGAATTTGGACGGTCTTCGACGTGGCGCTGTGACGTCACTGGTCTTAAGATCCGAACTCATGAGCATGCAACCCCTGGATTTGGACACAGCCAATGACTTGACAGCTTCTTCCTTTTATGCTCTCCAGCCACTAATGAGCTGATGCAGAGCAGCTGTGCAGGCCGGGCAGCAGGAGGAATCAGGAACGCTGATCCCAGGGCAGAAGGCAGCAGCTTTATCAGAAGCCATTAGGTGTTTCCTTGTTGTATGATACACACTGCTTGGTAAAAGAAAAATCACCACCTGTATTTATGATCTGAGGTTGCTGCAGGAGGTCAGGTCCAGGTTCAGCAACATTATGAGCCTAAAGAATGAAGTCAGCTGACTACCTGAATGGCCAGGTTATTTTCTCTGACGGTACGGGCATATTCCAAGATGACAATGCCAGGATTCATCAGGCTCAAATAGTGAAAGAGTGGTTCAGGGAGCATGAGACATCATTTTAAAGTAACACTCTGCAACTTTTACACCTTAAAATTATGCTTATTACCTGTGATAGTGTAATGGGGTCCCACGTCTGTTTACAGCACTATACAGTTTTTGAGCTCCGGGTCGCCACCGGAAGTACTGACTGGGTGTTGCTTTACGGCAGAATATGGCGAACCAAGCAGATACAAAAAAGTGCGAGTTCTAAACGTGCGTTATGTCTGCCAAAATGCGTGTCTTGAACAAGCATTTTGGTGGACATAATGCGAGTTTAGAATGCGCAATTTTTTTTATCACTTTGGCTTGCCATAATTGTATAACGTAGACTCGCTGTTCAGCAGTGGCAGATTCACCAAAGAAAGCTAGAAATCCCTTATCAGAGGAATCTAGGAAAAGAAAAGGAGAACGTGATAGAGCAAGAGCAAAGACCAGAGTTATTATTGGGCCGTCTTTTCCTCGCTGGAGAGCTCTTTTAGAAAGAACAGCATGAACTACGGACTCTGACCTAGCCGTGCTGCTAATGGCTAGGTAAGTAATAAATGATTTCACCAGGGTTATTGTGTTTGGTCGGGCCTAAAGTTGTTATACAGTCCTGGTAAAACTATTTATTCAATGTGTGGAGGTGGAAAACTGTTTTTGTTTTTTTGCCTGACATTAGGAATGTAAACATGCCTCTTATGCCCCAGAGAGAGATTTAATGTTACAACAGTGACGTTACGCAGCAAGCCTTGAGAGGACGACAGAGACCATATATCCACAAAGTTCAGGAATAGGGCTGCCAAAGCAAAAGCATGCCATCATCAAAGCTGAAATATTAGAATATGCAACCTTCTTTGTGGTGGTGAACTTTTTTTTGGCCAGGCGGTGCATATCTGCAACATAACGTTTGATCTCTCTGTTGCATATTCTGGCTTCCTAATGCATAATTCAAAACTGTTTTTTAAAATACAAAAAAAAAAAAAATATTTATAAAAAATTAAATAAAAAAGACAAAAAAAATAACAACTTAAGTGATGATTTATTAGTTTCATTTGTTGTTAATGTACATTTTTAATTTTAATGTTTTTTTTTCACATTTTGGTTTTCTGCCCTGCTCTAAATTTATGTTTATTTTCTAACGAAAATTAACATCTGGAAACAACAATTATTAATTGTTTTAAGTCAATTTTACTGTTTTTTTTTTTAAATCACATTTCATCTTCTGGAGTCTGCACATGAAGACCTTTGGGTGCCAAAATGCAAATTTCTAGATTATTAAACACAAATCCATAATTTATCTTCCTGTCAATCAGATAACACAAAATGCTGTTATTTACTTCAATTACACCTAAACTTTTCAATTATGTTTTAAAAATGTTAGAAAGTTTTAGTCATTAAAGGTGTCATCACCTATAACACCGTGGATATCTACGTCCTATTTTAGTCTTTTAGACCATTAAAATAAATTGTATTGGAAAAATAAATTAAAAATGTGATTTTTTAATCCTTTATTGTGAAGGGCATATTTTCTCATGAGATCACACGCGATATTTCGGCTGTCTCAGACGCGAGCGGGACTGAGGAGCGGCGCGCGTTGATTGGTGGAAGGAAGCAGGAAGCAGCTTCAGCGTCTCGCTGCAAAACAACAAAAGTTATAACTGAACCCGACCTGGCAGTGACCTACGGGATCCAACCGTGTATTTACGAGCCCGAGCCTCGCCTCATGCGTAATGGCGTCCTCGGTTGTTGTTGAGTTGGGACAAAGCAAGCTAACAGCCAGGCATCGGCTCTTATGCTGTTGTGAAGATGGAATACACAAACCGATCGGAGTTTTGTTTCCCATAACACGGATTATAACATGAGTCGTCAACGGTAAGACATAATTTATGCGTTTCACGTTATGAAATGAGCTTTGTTGTGCGGGTTTGTTCACTGCTGGTTCATATTTGTTTATATTCGACTTTTGTGTCGACATATAGGCCAGAACTCAAGTTCTGGTGTTGGAGTGCGCGTGCTCGTGGGGTGCATGTGAGCTGGTTGAAGAAGGCAAGATTAAACAAACGCTTCAATGTTAAATATCGGCTTCTCAGCCAGTGAACAATCATTAGGAAGCCATTATAGACATGTTTTCAAGTGGAAAAGTGAAGATTTCAGGTGATGACCCCTTTAAATGAAAATGCCTTGTAAAACTAGTGAAAGTACACATTGTTCCCACTATGTGACCGGTTTGACACTAAATACAACTAAAGCCTGAAAAATAACATTTTGTTTAGTCAGATTTTGCTGATAAAAAAAACAGAAAATATCTGTATAGATACAATTCTATTCATGATTAATATTTTAGTTCCTATATAATTATTTCATTTAGGTTCTTTTACCATGTGTCTAAAAAGTCAGCTGAGCAGTTCTGAAATCCTTATTTTAAAAAATTAAAACAATCATATCTTTATTTTTTTAGGAAAGCTTTCAAAAGTTAAAATATTTATCTCATACATGCCAAACAGCTAAATGAGCAGCCTTCATGAGATGCTTTTATTTCATTCTGCTTCTTATTTTTTCTACTGTAATAATTTTGAATATTTTAGAGTCACAGCAGATCACCTGTATCCTCATTGCTTGATTCAGTGAATAAATAATAAACGTCTATAATCTCTGATAATAAACTGTTATTGTTTGTCAATATTGAATTAGTGTCTTTCAATGAGTAATTATTTTTTCACATTTTTTCCCACAAAAATGATAATAAACCTTTTCCATGACCATGAGACATCTGACTTAAAGGTTGAATATGGAACAATTTAATAAAAAGCTATATTTAAAAAATAAATAATTCCTCCACGGGGCATTTAGAGGTGTGCAGAATGAAGGTTAAAAGCTATATTTTAATTAAAAAATAATCAAATATTTATTTTGACGGGCATGACACTGGGGTTATGTTTACATCTACCAGCCACTAGAGGGCACTGTTGCAGGTTTCCAAATACGGTCTGAGCATTCTTGGAATTTGGACGATCTTCGACGCGGCGCTGTGACGTCACTGGTCTTAAAATCCGAACTCATGACCACGCAACCCCTGGATTTGGACACAGCCATTGTGTTTTGTCAAAAAATAGACTCCTAGGACCCCCTAAGGCACTTTACAACACAATCAGTTATTCACCAATTCATACACACATTCACACCCTGAAAATAACCCAACAAAATAGTCGTTCCCTGTAAACCCATGACTTGACTTAAAAATAACCCAAGTTGGGTTGTTTTAAACCCAGAGAATTTTAGCGTGTGGGACCATAGCCATGAATACGTAGACGCCCTTTTGGGTGCTGGAGAGCTTAACAGCGTCTCCGCCATATTGGATGGGTCCCTCACTCTCCAAACCCAACTGGAATCAATGCAGAATAAGCAACTAGGCCCATTTTTTCTACAGCCTACAGTTGCAACAACCGGCATACTGTTTATAACAGATCACATGACTTTTCAAGCCTACCTGATTTTATATTTAAAATGTTTTTTATTTATTTTATTTTATTATATTTATATTTTAACTACCATGCCATACCACATGTTTGATTTTGTGAAAAAGCATAGTAAACTGTGTTTTTTAAGCTGGGTAAGCACCTTCTTCAGTAGAAATAAATGCACTGGGGGCGAATGAAGACCCATCCAAGATGGCAGCCTGCATCTATGGCAGCTCCAATGGGCAGCACCAGTCCACGGGGCGTCTATGTATATGATGCCTGTGTGTAGGACAGGGATAAATCCACCATGTCTCTCAAAGTTGTGCATGACAGACCCATCTTATTGGTGACAGGTCCATTCATGGCCAAACTGGCTAATTGATGGTGACCAGGCAGCTGCATGATCAGCAAGAGAAACCTCTCTGATAGAGGAAGTCAGCCTCTATATATCTGCAGCACCCTCTGCTGATGATCAGCCCAGTAATTGGTAGCAGGTGCAAGGGATCATCCTGCTACACTCAGCACACCTGTGCTTTCCCAACTCGTTTTATTAGCCGATTTTAACACATTTAGCTGCTGTTTAATAATTAAAATGTTGTTTATCTTCAAAATAGAAATTTAAACTCTATATCAGTTAAAGTCTGAATTTATTTATGATTTGCCACCAGAGAGAATTCATCTCACACCTTTCCCACATAAGAATGAACATATGTGCTCAGATTTTACCAACTCAGAGTTTATTACAGCCAAACAAGCTTTTCTTTCTCAATCTCAAGGAACCTCGCCTTGCCTTGCCAGGCCAGACGCCTTGCCTCCGAGGACACTGTCCTTCCTTGGTAAAAGAAAACGGTTAAATGGAACAGACTTGTCCCACGTGACCGTGGCCGGCCAGAGCCCGCCCCCTGCTAAGCAACTAACCAACCATAGATAACTGGTTTGGATCTAAAAAACATTTTACATAGAAGCCCAATAGCTACAATTAGTGTAACTAGCTGCTGCTGGTTATTGATCACATCTGTTTGAAAATACTGCGCTGCATTCTGGGAAATGTTTGACCAAGAGAAGGCAACAAGGCACCTCCACCAGCTCCGGTGGCCTAGTGGTAGAGTGCCCGCCCTGGGACTGGGAGATCAGGGTTCGATTCCCAGTCGGGTCATACCAAAGACTTTGAAAAAATGGTACCCAATGCCTCCTCGCTTGACACTCAGCACTAAGGGGTTGGATTGGGGGGTTAAACCACCAAATAGTTCCCGAGCGC
>SSNS01000184.1:722305-806141 GCA_006937985.1 Aphyosemion australe
AACAGTTTTTTTAGCAGTGATTTTTATTGTTTTGATCATTCTGCAAGCACCACATTTTAACGTCAGTGTCTGCACATTAAGACTTTTGCTTTTAAATGTTGAATATGGAACATTTTAATAAAAAGCTATTTTTAAAAAAAAAAATAATAATAGCACCACGGGGCGTTTAGAGGTGTGCAGAATGAATGTACAGTTTTTCCTTTAAAAAATAAAAAAATAATCAGAATTGTATTTTGACAGGCACGACACTGGATTTATTTAGCTAATTCGCCCCCTGTTCCTATGTTCCCTGTTGCTGGATCTTGCATTGCTCAGTAAGTAAACCATTCAAAATAGAAACACAAGGCTAACTTTAAATATATTAACACGTTTCATATCCGTGCACTTCCTGAAAAAGTGATAATTTTGGACAGAAATTAAAGAAAGTACAGTTTTTGACACGTTTCATCAGAACAGGTTTTAGACAAAGTGTGTCAAGATTGTTTTTTCTGCTCCCTGGTGTCTAATTACGGGTTTTTTTAATCAACAGCATTTAAGCCCTGTGTCACATATAAATATTTATCAGACGCTGCTGTGGGTGAAGATACCTAAAAGAGAAGGCATTTGCATCCACTGTTGATGGTAAAGAGCATACCTTGGTAATCTATATAGATTCTGTAGCATCGTGATAACTCACAACAACTCAGTTCTATAAAAAACATTATTGCATTTAAGCAGGTGGACTTGACGGAGGTGGGGGTTGGGGTCAATTTTGGATTAAAGCTGCAATGGCAAATGCAGGGTTCAAATAACACACAGGCTTCTGGGGGAGCTCTGTTTGTGTGGGTGTGGGGATGGAGGGCATTCCATCTAGGTAAGGGGGTTTCCCATGCGTCTAATATCTGTAAGAGTTGGGGTGGGGGCATACGCGGGGCTCCATGGCAGCAAAGGGAGGCCTCCCCCTTGGTGTGTCAGTTGATAGCTCTCCTTAGCTCCCCTGTAATTCAAACCATGAAAACAAACACGGTCACAGAACTCCAGGGGCAAACTGGCCATCTGCGCTTTCTGGAAAATCCCAGAATGGCCAGAGTGCTCTAGGGCCGGTGGGTGTGCTGCGGGGCTGGTGTCGGCCCAACACCCACCCCAAAAGCAACACTGGTCCAGATGCAAAAAATGTACTAAAATCTGCCTTTTTTGAAACCTTCACAAAGGAAATAAAGGTTTCACAAATCACCAACTATATTTTGAGGATTACCATACCATACCATACCAGTTTGGTCAAGATGCCAAAAGTGTCTTTAATAAACTTTCAGAAATTAAATGAAGTCCAGGATTCTGCTATCAGTGTAGAATAATCTGGTCCAAGTTTAAAACGTCTAAATATTTTAGTTTTATAACAGGAACAGATTAAAAAAGCTCAGGAAATTAAACATTTGTTGGAATTGCCCTTTCCAAATGTGAAACTAAAGAGGGAAGCAACTTCAGCTTCGTCTGCAAGTATGAGAATAAACGCTGATTTTAATTTGTCCAGGAAATAAAAATAAAAAAAACAGATTTAAAATGTCTTTGCTAAACATGTTTGATTCCTACAGACCAGTGCTTTTTGTGTCACACAGCATAAAATATTTATAATCTCATTAGAGCTGGGGCGAGATATTGCTCAGGAGGAGAAGGAGAAGGAACACAGTTTCCTTTACTAACAGACAGTAGTAGTAGTAGTAGTAGTAGTAGTAGTAGTAGTAGTAGTGTCATGTGAACAAAAATCTCAATAATTATATTGTAAATGGTTATGTATAAAAGACTAAAAGGAAGTGAAAACTGTAAAATATCCAGAAAACAATGAAGATAATGTCTGAAAACAATATAATAGATGGATAAGGGATGGCAAAAGACTTCTCTATTTGTATTATAAAAATAAATAAATTAATATATTTAAAACAATAAGTTCATTTTGAAGTCATCAGCAGTTTTAACAAAGCGTCAATATTTAGCTCCTCCCACCAAACCTTCTCCATATTTTCTCCGCTGCTCGTGGGTGAAGATGGCATATTGAGTTTGATTTGATGAGAGACAAAACAACTTTACAGAAACTGGTTTGAGTTTCTGATTTGAAGAATCAGAACAGTTCTTTAGCTGTTTTTGACAACAAAAGGTAAGGCTACTTTTTATTATACGACTAATTCCTTGATTATTTTTAACGAGTGCTGTGGGGTGCTGCACTACAGAAAGCAGGGGAACGGGAGGTTTCAGCCTCTCATCTGGAGCTGCTACACCCGGCCGGCACCCAGACTCAGACAAGCCAGTGAAAATGAATGGACTTCATTTAATTTCTGAAAGTTTATTAAAGACACTTTCATCACATTTTTGGCATTTTGACCACACTGGAATGGTTCCAGCTCAAAAACTATTATATTTAGACTCTTTAAGCCTGGACTAGATTATTCGTCATTAATAGAAGTATCCTTAAAACACAGTTGATGATTTGTAAAACCTTTATTTGATTTGTGAAAGTTTAAAGGTCACTTTATTCACGTTATCATTGTGAGTTTGGATAATCATATTATCAACCTATTTTTTTCACTCCTGTTCTTAGATCTCTACACTGGTTACCAGTAAACTACAGAATCCATTTCAAAGTGCTTCTACTAGTTTATAAATCACTCAATGGGACCAAAATACCTGTCAGATCTCCTTCCAGTATCTCCACCCAGCAGGGCTCTGAGATCCTTAGGAAGCAGTCAGCTGGTAGAACCGGGTCAGAACCAAACAGGGTGAAGCTGCTTTTAGCTACTATGCTGCACACAGATGGAATCAGCTTCCTCATGACCTCAGATGTGCCCCAACTCTAGAAACTTTTAAATGAAAATGGAAAAATTTCATGTGTATTTTTAAATTTGACTTTAAAATCTGCTGTTTTAAGTTTTCACGTTGATTTTAATGTCTTATGTTCTTGTACCTGGAAAGCACAATGAATTGCTTCTGCATATAAAATGTGCTAATGTGCTGGATAGGTTCCATAGCTATGTCAAAATGGAGAAACCGTCATTAAATAGAGGAGGAGGCCTCAGGTTTCACCTTTCCAGCACCAACAATGCAGCTTTGAACCAAAGCTCAGCCATCGAGATGTTCAATAATATTGAGCTCCCGTAGTGTTTCCAGTAAAAAAATAGTGTTGGCAACAGACCACTTCTGTTTACCTCCCGTCATGTTTTCCACTTGTCCTGAGCGTCTGCAAAAGCGGAAAGACGTCACACTGCAGTTGCACACATGCCCAGTGGGCATTATTTTACTCCAACAATCCCAATGGGTGTGTACATGGACGGCAATCGGAATGATGATCAGACAAAACCACCTCTCTCAATCGGGTCGTGTTGGATCAGAATATTCCAATTGACATGTTTACATGAAGAATTTTTGATCTGATGGGGCGTTCATTCCGATTACTTGTGCCCATGTAAACGTAGCTACTAGGGATGTAACAAAATATCAATATGGCAATATATTGTGATTTTTTTTTGGAAGAATTTAGCTGCAAACATTTGTGTATTTTCTTTTCTTTTGGTGCAATTCAAACACCGACTGCTAGTTGGCAGCAGTGTGCAATGGGTTTTGTTTCCACTACTGAAATGTAAATCCCTCTGTTATGGTTCAGATACCTCATGTTAAACATTGTACGTATCAGTTTGGACTGTATTGAATTTTCCTACAATAAGTTCAGTCTAAACAAATTGCTATCGTCTGGCTGAATGTATTGCAATATATCGTGATATATCGTATCGTCTTCCCTGTATCATTATACGTATCGTATCGCCAGAATTTTACCAATACACATCCCTGGTAGCTACAGTTGCATGCAGCTTTCATTCCTTTTGTAACACTCAGCTGTAAATTCTGACATGTTTTTCCAGCTCAAACGGCAGATCCAAAGATGTCTGTTGAGTACAGCTCCTCCACTGTGACAAAAATGGATATTCACGACTTTTCAGGTAAGAAAGCAGCCTTGGATTTCCTCATAGACAACTATCACACTGAACAAGCTTATGATCATGGGAAATGGCAGGCATCCACTGCTTGGTCGCTTGATGAAGCAGAAATAGCAGGCGATGGCACTCATTGTACTACTACAGAATGGAAAGGCTGGCTGTCTGTCATGATCATGATATATGCACATGCGCTGATCGTTCCCTTTCTGAGCGTCTGGAGGAACGGTCTGGCTACAGATGAGGTACAGATACAGGTGCAGCTTATTCCTGTAGGACCAGTTCACAAAGTTCTTCACCAGGTTTCAGTACTCCATCTCCTGTCCATCTCTCATACACCTCACCATCATTGTGTCATTAGAGAACTGCAGGTGCCTTCAGACAGACTTGAGACGTAAAGAGTGAACTGAAGAAAAAGGACAGTTTCCTGTGGTGCTGTTGTGTACTGACCACCCCATCAGACATGAAGCACCCCAACTGAACATAGTTACAGATAATAGGTTGCCTGGCAAACAGTACACTCTGAATACTGATTGTGTAAATTTGTGATTAAAACTACGTTTTTGAGAAGAATTGAACATCACTATTTACTTTTTCAGATTTTTTACATTTCTGGTTCTGCTTTGTTTTTCTTACCCAGTTTATGCATCCAGGAACAGGAATCTGAAGGTTTCTACAGTTTGTCTCGGAGTGTTGTGTGTCGTCCTATTGGCTGTGGTCATAGGTCAAGCTGTCCACTGTGAGTCTTCCTATGTTCTCAGTCAAATATTTGCACTGCCTGATGCCAGCATAAAATCACGAGATCGTGTTTTTCTTCAGATCACAAAGTAGAGCAAGACCTTGACGCTTTGAATGCAGACAAAGACAGCCAGCAAGAGAGCCTGAAGATTTTCCAGAAAGAGAACAGAGAGCTCAAACTTGTTCTTGACCAGTTACAAGTAAAAGCTGAAAATCTGAACGCTGAGAACAATCAGTTAAAAAGAAATGTTCACAACTTGACTACAGAGAAAACTCAGTTGGAAAGAAGACTGGACAGCATGACAGCTGAGCGGAACAATCTCACTGCAACGGTACAAGGTAAGAACATGTAAAAAGTCAAAAACATATTGTATTCTGCACAATGTCTTAAATAAAATAAAACATTCAAATGTCAGTTGAGGTGGCTCGGGCACGTAGTTAGGATGCCTCCTGGATGCCTCCCTGGTGAGGTTTTCAGCACGTCCAACCGGGAAGAGACCTAAAGGAAGACCCAGGACACGCTGGAGGGTCTATGTTTCTCAGCAGGCCGAGGAACGCCTTGGGATTCCTCTGGAAGAGTTGGCCCAAGTGGCTGGGGAGAGGGAAGTCTGGGCCTCTCTCCTTAGGCTGCTGTCCCCGTGACCCGACTCCGGATAAGCAGAATGAATGAATGGATGGATGGGTTCAAATGTCCTAGATATCTATGCAAAAGATGTACAGTGATTGATCAACATCAGTCTTTCTGTTACAGATAAAACATGTCCTGCTGGCTGGAGGAAGTTTCAGTGCAGCTGCTACTTCATTCATTTACCTACTAAAACTTGGAGCCAAAGCAGGAGTTACTGTCAAAGCCAAGGAGCGGATCTGGCAATCATAAGCAGTCAGGGAGAAATGGTTTGTATGTCTAGAACAAACTGGATTTGTATATAAAAGTTTTCATGATAATATGAAGAAGACTGTAAACACATGTTAAAAATAATTTACTGGTAACATAAAAAATAGATAAAAGGTCAACAACGATTTGGTAAAGTAATGGAGTGGGTAGTTATGGAGCCACTGATTCAGCCAAAACCCCAAATGGAGAATGGAACAAATAATAAATGTATTTATTGAGCAAGAAAAGACTCGTGGAAGGACTGGGATAAGGCTATGTACACAAGTAGCAGAGTTTTTGTAACCAGTCATCCCTCGCCCATCTAGGGAAAAACCTTGGGTCTACACCAGGGGTGGGGAATCCTGGTTCATCGAGGGCCACTATCCAGCATGTTTTAGTTGTTTCCCTGCTTTGACACACCTGAAAACGGAGAAAACGCAAATCTTCACTTTGGCCGGAGTTTTTAAAAAGATACGTTTTCGTTGCGGAGATCTGCGTTTCCGTGTGGATGACAGGCCGAATCGTAGAAAAATATCTTCGTTTTGGAGATACCCGGCTACGTGTGGACAGGGCCTGAAGCTCATCCGTGATGTGGGTAACTGCTAGATCCTGGAAACTTAATCTTCTTTTTAGACGAGGAAAGTCACACTAACACGACAGAACGTCACGCTATTAATGCCATTAGTATGGAGTTAATATGATAGTACTGCTTAGTCTGGCTAATGCCAGGATGTCCGCTAGCCTAGCATAGCAGGCCGTGTTAGCATTAGCCAGAAAAGGCATTAGTACTATAATCTTATATTAACTTATATTTACATGAAATAAAAAGACACGTCAAATTTGTCAGGTCGTCATCATGTCCAACACTCGGCAGACGCATATGACGAGATCCCTGCCCGCTATGAGCTGGACTCCAGCCTCCAACTGACTCAGTCACTCACCTCATGTTGCTAATTCTTCTTATCTTCATACTAGAGCTCCCAATCTGGTCCCAACGTATCAGTGCCAAAGTCCTTTTCAAGAAGCATCCAATAGATCCTTCTACTCAAGTCTCTTTTACCCCCGCAGCATGCCGTCTCTCTCCCAACACGCTCCAGTACTCGTCCGCTAGCCGCGGTGTTGTTTGTTCCATCTCCACCGCGGCTTACCTTAGCCGTGTGCCGCGATTATCTGCAGTTAATCCAGGTGAGTAGGCATCAGGAACTCCGACAGCTCAGTCACGATGTAGCTCCGATCAGCTGTGGCGTCTGAAGCGGCAGCCAGTTTGTTTACTACAGCATCGATCTTCCCTGAGATCCACGTGACACCGGACCCCCTGGCTGCAGGCCTGGAGACCGCAGATTCAGGCCGACTGCAGATTTAGGCTTTTATTGTTTTTGAGACAGCTCTGGCTGACGCTACCCCTCCTCCATGTGTGAATTGGTGACAGATATGCTTGTTTCCTTAAGGACCAGGACTGGTAGGTTGACAGAACCGTCATATTTAAAAATGCTTTTTCAATTGCTCGAGTAGTTATATGCTTTGTGTGGGTTAGGCTAGATTATACTAGGAATGGACCTGGAGTGAATGCTGGAGGTTGTTGTCTTTTTGAGTGGGTCACCATAGCTGCAATACTTATTCTGAACTGCATGGCACTAAAAAGTTGGATTTTTTACCATGAATTCTATGGATCTCACACAGGGGGGCTTTAACATATTTTTTACAGCAATTCTTTCTGTTTTGTTTTCTCAGGAATTCTTAAATGGCTTGTGTAACAGTGACATACAACCATGGATCGGGCTGACTGATGGAGGAGTGGAAGGACAGTGGAAATGGGTAGATGGAACACCACTGAACCAGTCGTAAGAAACTTAAAACAAAAGTTTAATGTTGGCTTGCCTAACCTTAAACTGAACAAGAGTTCTCCTAATTTAACATGTCTCTTCTGCCTTTTCAGGTTCTGGGCTAAAGACCAACCCAACAGCTATCAAGGGACAGACCAGGATTGTGTTGAGATCTGGCACCGTGCAACAGGTCACGGTGCTTGGAACGATGAAATATGTAGCGCTGAACAATCCTTCATCTGTGAGAAGTAGCCTCTGCATAGAAGCCATTAGGCGTTTTCTTGTATGATACACACTGCCTGGTCAAAGAAAAAACACCACCTGTATTTATTTATTTTTTTTATTTATATTTTTAACCTGTCCTGTCCTGGCAGTTGAAGCAGACAGAATGGTTGAGCCGGGTGCCACAATATGCCAGAGCAGTTTTACTCTACAGCAAGAGGGATGTGGGATATTCCACCTGTTGCGCCATAGCCTTTATTATGTTTGTGGCATGTTAGACCGAACTCGCTTACGCACCAGCGTAGACAGGCAGGGAGAAAAGACACGTACAACACAATTTTAAGTTTGTTTATTTTCTAACCAACATTTTACAGCTGAGAAATTTTTTTTTATCGTTTTAAGTCACTTTTGTTTTCATCTTCAGAGTCTGCACATTAAGACCTTTTGGTCCTAAAACGAAAATTCTAAGATTATTCAAGATGAGTCCATAATATTACCAGCTCCGGTGGACTAGTGGTAGAGTGTCTGCCCCGGGACTGGGAGATCAGGGTTCGATTCCCAGTCGGGTCATACCAAAGACTTAGAAAAAATGGGACCCAATGCCTCCTCGCTTGACACTCAGCATTAGGGGTTGGATTGGGGGGTTAAACCACCAAATAGTTCCCGAGCGCGGCCACAGCTGCAGCTCACCGCTCCCCACCATGGGGATGGGTCAAATGCGGAGATGTAATTTCACCAGTGTGTGATGAATACTTGGGACTTTGACTATATCTCCCTCTCAATCAAAAAACACAAAATGCTGTTTACATCAATTACGTCTAAACTTTGAGTTTTAAAATGTTATAAAATTTTAGTCATTAATTCAATTCAATTCAGTTTATTTATATAGTGCCAAATCACGACAAGAGTCGTCTCAAGGCAATTCACAAAGTACATTCCAATACAGTTGAGTTCATTAAGCCAATCAGTCAAAAAGTTTCCTATATAAGGAACCCAGCAGATTGCATCGAAACACTGACTAGTGTCATTGTACTAAGCAAGCATGTAGCGACAGTGGAGAGGAAAACCTACAGATTAAATGAAAATGAATTGTAAAACTCAGATAGGAATCAGCACTATGTGACCAGTTTGATACTGAATACAACTAAAGCCTAACATTTTGTTTAGTCAGATTTTGCTGATAACATCAAAAGAAATAGAATTTTTTTTTTAAATGAACGTATCGGTATGGATCATCGACATTTAAATCTATGGACATAGCCCACCCTTTTGGACATTAATATTCAAAATGTTCCCACCGCCTCCATTTTGGCCGTGACACACGCCTCTTCACGCCCAGACAATCCATAAATGGGAAAAGAGGTGGAGCTGAGGGTGGGGCAGTGAGGGTGGGCGATAACAAAACCAATGAAGCAACTAGCTAAACTGAGCTAACACCCGAAGCTAAGACGGAGCTCCGAGACAGCGAACCACACAGCTGTCTGGCTTCAGTGTGAGGCAGCAGTATTGGTCGTTTGTGGAGCTGTAATATGGACTGTAAAAATACAAGCAGAGCCAGAGCCTCAGACCGCTGCGATCGGTGCCATGCGCCCTAGCTGCTTAAACAAGCTCACACTCCGCTCCGCTCTGGGGGAGTTCACCGAGACATTAGTTACATGCTAACTCGAAGCTAGTTGAGTTTTTTGGGCGCTTTTAGCGAGAGAAACGCGGTTGAGCGACTCCAAAGTGTAACGAGATCAGCTCAAACAGCTGAATTGTTTCTGTGGTCTCCCTCAGAGAGTTCCACAGGCGACCACCACAGCCTCAGACGGTAGCCAAGCAGTTCTTTTACTTTTTGTTCTTTATAAAACACAGATAGATCTTTCTTTACCTTATTGTGCTGACGTTTCGATCGTCGCTGCGATCTTCATCTGAGCTAAGCCGCTGAAAGCAGCTTCACTTCCGCTGTGCGGAAACGGAAACGGAAGCGGAAGTGAAGCTGCTTTCAGCGGCTTAGCTCAGATGAAGATCGCAGCGACGATCGAAACGTCAGCACAATAAGGTAAAGAAAGATCTATCTGTGTTTTATAAAGAACAAAAAGTAAAAGAATTACGAAAAAACACACAGTATGAACGTACCAAAGAATGAACGTGCCGCGCGTCCCAGCTCCCACGGGAGAAAGGAGCGTGCGGCTGCCTGTGTGTGGAGAGACTGGGCGCCCACCTTGCTGGACCTCCGCAAGGATGAAGCGGCACATTTGCGGATCTCTGATCGCAGGCCGCTGCTGTTTAAAGGAGAGGCACGTTGCAGAAACTCGGCAAACCTCCATTCTGCAGCGATGACCTCGTGGATCTTTGACTGTGGTGGACCAGTGAAGTGCCCGAAGCCTCAGCTAGCCCCGGTTAGCTTACCTAGCTCGAGTTACAGTTCCCAGCCAGCCCCACGAACACGTTATATTTCAACCCATCTTTGACCAAGCAGTGTTATGTTAAACACAAAGCATCTTCCCCCATTCAACCAGCAAAATAAAGTACAGAAATATAATTTTACGTACTGATAAAACTGAAGCAGATACTTCTTGGATGATCTCTTGGTGCAAACAATTCCACAGCTTTCCCTTTGTCCAAATAATTCCATGATTAACATCCAAACACGAACACGCAGAAAACACAACTGAAGTTCAGAGAGTCAAAATGGCCGAACATCTATTAATGTGAGATTGAGGCCTTCCCTGGAACTAGCTGCTTATGCTAGCTCTGAAGCTAGCTCTAACACTCATGCTTCCTGTCAATCAAATCTAATTATTCATAATGTCAAGTATTTAATTACACCTAAAGGGAAGAGTTACAAAAAATCCACCCCCCTCAGAGTTGGCAGGACTATAAACTAGACCTATTAGACACAAAATGGAAAATTGAACCAGGCTGTAAAGATCTTTTTTTCAGTTGTGAAGTTGGCATTTTTAACATGGGAGTCAATGGGGATTTGCTCACTTCTGGACCCACCCCTAGTGGATGAGAGGAGAACTGCAATTTTTGCCACTTCCTTGTTTGCCTTATTTCTGAGCCAGAGGGGTTCACCCTTGGTATGGATGCAATTGTCTGATTTGTATTTTAGTTTCTATATAATTAATTTCATTTAGATCCTTTTACTGTGTGTCTAAAAGTCAGCTGAGTAGTTCTGAAAGCCTTATTTTAATTTTAAAAGGCTGTTGCTTATAACAAATATATCAGATTCTGTTGAGGAAAGTTAAGTTAAAATATTTACATAAAATGGTTTTCTCATACATGCCAAACAGCTAAATGAGCAGCCCTCATGAGATGCTTTTATTTCATTTTGCTTCTTTTTTTTTGGACTGTAATAATTTTGAACACTTTAGAATCACAACAGATCAGTGAATAAATAATGAATGATTTTGTTTATGATTTCTGTTAATAAACCGTTATTGTTTGTCAATATTCTATCGGTGTTTTTCAAAGGTAGAATATGGAACATTTTAATAAAAAGCTATATTTTAAAAAAAAATAATCCCTCCACAGGGCGTTTAGAGGTGTGCAGAATGAATGTACGGTTTATCCTTTAAAAGCTATATTTAAAAAAATATAATCAAAACTTTTATTTTGACGGGCATGACTCTGGGTTTATGTTTACATCTACCAGCCACTAGAGGGCACCATTGTGGTAAAAAGTCCACTCAGCAAGGCGAGGCTGGGACTGTGTAACATGGAGGACTCGACAAGTCAAGCAGCTGATTCTGAGCCCAGAAGATGTTCTAACGGTAAATACTGTTGTAAAATAAACGTATTAGTAGAAATGAGTCCTTACCCTGTACGATTCATCACTGGACATGGTGCTGGCTGCTCACTTCACGTATCAGCAGGGAACCAACACTCCGGCGGCTGGAAAATTAGTTCTGTTGTTGCAATACCACCTCTACACACTAGATGTGTGCCAACCACAGCCTTAGGTTATGTGTTAAAAACACCCAAGCCCATACTTGTGAGCACCTGTGTTGTGTACACGCGTTTGTGTATGTAAGGTTTCTCTAGAGGAATGTCCAATAGTGAGTGTGAGAGGCCACAGACCTGCCCCCAAATACCCAAGGAGGATGGAGGAGATCCAAGCCCTGAGATCCCAAGGTCTCCCCAGAGCGCGGGGACCCCAGAGAGACCGCCACCGGAGCAGCCCCAACCCCCTCCCGATGGGCGCAGAGGCTCTCCCCGGGGGAGCCAACCAGCAGCCGTGCCAGAGGCCCAGGATATGATGATGGCAAGCCCCCAGCCCAGCCTGAAGCCACCCACCCAAAGGTAGATCGAGCTTGGATCTCAGCGGCCCGGGACCCAAGGACGCCCAACCCCAGCGGAGACCCAATAGAGCCCAGGGTCCAGACCCCACCAGTCAGCCACCAGGATCTTGGCTGGTTTGATTACATCAATTTTGTGTTTTCACACAAAACCTAAAATAACGTTTGCTGCTTGTCCAAAATAAGCACTTTCTTGGCATCAAAATGTGTCTCTAAAGGTTTTGAACACTTGTTTGATCAATACATTTGCAATGGTCTCTAGTAGGAATGAATACCTTGTAAGCCATACTTGGAAGTGTGTGTGTGTGGGGGGGTGCACCAGTTTCAGGAACTACCAGATTGTCAGATCAGAGGAGAGCTTCAGACGGCAGGTTTTGGTGGAAGTGCGAGTATTGGGATTGTGCCTGTGTGTGGGACAGAAAGAAATCCCCCATGTCTCTCAAAGACATGCATCACACTCCCATCCTATTGGTGACAGGTCCATTTATGGCCAACCTGACAGGCAGCTGCATGATCAGCAAGAGAAACCTCTCTAATAGAGGAAGTCAGCCTCTATATATCTGCAGCACCCTGTGCTGATGATCAGCTCACTAATTGGTAGCAGGTGCAAGCGATCATCCTGCTACACTCAGCACACCTGTGCTTTCCCAACTCGTTTTATTATCCTATTTTAACACGAAGTTTAGCTGGTGTTTAATTATTGAAATCATTTAACATTTTATTTATCTTCAATTTTTGCATAAGAGAGCGTATTGTCTCAGCTTCTGTTTCTACAGTTAGATTATACTGATGTAATTTATCAGACCTCATCGTCTTCCTCTCTTCACTCTATTATTATTATTTATAACAGCTTATGTCATTTTCTATTGCGTTGTCCATTTCAAACTCATTGTTATATGTATGATCGTCTGTCCTGGCGTTTGGTTGGAGCTAGGCGGAAGTTTCGCTGGTTATTTTTAAATGTGTTCATTTTAATTTCCCATCCTATTTAACCTCTCTGCTAATACTGCTCCATTCTCAATATAATATTCATAGAGATGATCAAATTTCATTTGTGGTACCTTGTTATGAATACCAGGAGATGCTCCAGGGAAGATGAGCATCTGCTTGTGTTAACACACGCCTGTATGCTCCAGACCAGCAAACTGACAAAAGTCCTGCTCAACAAACTTTGCTTTGTTGTGTGTGTGTGTGTCTGTGTGTGTGTGTGTGTGTGTGTGTGTGTGTGTGTGTGTGTGTGTGTGTGTGTGTGCGTGTGTGTGTGTGTTATATGGCACAGAACAAACGAGGCCTCCTAACATAAATGATTAATGGTGCATCACAAATTTAGACAAAATCAGAGTGATCTTGTGACTCGTCCAGATGCTGAAAGGTCAGGATTATTTATCCAGTGAACTCAGATTTCCATCTTGAGGGATAAAAAAATGTAAATCCATTAAACACGTATTCAAATCCAGCCAGCGCTTGGACTCGATAGCAGCCTTGTTTCTCTGCTCAGACAGCTTTCTTCAGCAGATCTTCATCGCCAGTTCTCCGTCCCGCTCCTGCTGCCCAACGATGAAACAAGAGAAACAACAATGATGCTGCGATCCACGTGTGAAATCATCAGAATCTTCACACGCTTCCAGCAAGCTTTCACAAAGTTGAGCTGTGAGGAAAAACGTTTTAGATGTTAAACAAACTGTTCAGTGACACGGAGCAGCACCAGGACATATTTCATCCCTCAGACTTGTTGTGTGGTCGAGTTTCAGGAAGAATTTCAGATTTTCTTGTTGAAATCAGCCGATTCCTGCTTCGTAGGATAGGAAACAAACACAGACGTCCTGATTCCTGCAGCTGGAGCCAAAACTGCTGCTGCATGGTTTCCCTCTGGTGTCACAATAAAACTCCTGAGATGGTCTACTGGTGTCCATCAGTGAGGACATGTTAGTCGCTGCAGTGGAAACTCTGGGGAAATCAACCCTGCTCTGCATGTTTGGAGTCAGATTTTTCATCATCAAAGAAATAAGCACCAGGAGGGCTTTCAGAGATCGGGTTGTCTGCAAAGGAGAAGGAAGTCTCGCTGTAGTGATGCTACAATAATCAGTGTTTAAAGGAGACATATTATGATTAATTTCTTAAAGTAACACAAAATATTTTTTAAACATTGAGGTAGAGCTTTAACATTGATCTCAGTGATTGTTGAGTTAGAAACTTGACCAGTTTCATATCTGACACCACTCTGCAGCCCTCTGCTGACCAAAAACCACACTAGATAGTTTTGTGGAGCAGGTAGGTGTTCTAGGGGGAGCTCTTAAACCTGCTTTATGGCTGTTAGCGGTAATGCTAGCAGTTAGCGGTCAATAAAATACACAAGAAGCATCATGGCAGAGACTGGAAGTAAAAGTAACAGAGTAATGTCTTTGGAGGTGAAGCAAAGAGCTAAAACCAGAGTGAACATCGGTGCGGCCTACGCTAGCTTGAGGGAGCTAAAGGAGGCTACAAAATCACGGACTGATGGTGACCTGGCTTTGTTGCTACTGGACTTGTAAGTAATAATATTTTTGTCCAACAGTGTGGATCTTTTTACTTCGTGGTTTATTTTATTTATTTAGTTGGCTCATGTTAGTTTTAGCTCATTGTTAGCGCTAGCTACAGCAGGCTGCTGCAGGGTTGTTTACGACAGTTGTAATTCCACTTTCAACCAGTAGGGCGGGGGAGCAGGAAACTGCTCTGTGTTACTTTAAGTTATAATAGTTCTGTGGTCGACACAAAACATGTTCTCTGCACTAAATCCCTAATATTATAATCTAATCTAATCTTTAAAGTAATCGATAACAATAATCTAATCCAATATTATATCCCTAAATCCCTAAATCCCTCTCACATGAAGTCATTTCAGCAGTTTTATTCTTTACAGTTTCAGTACCTTGCAGAATGAGCTGTTTGAGGGCTCTGTCACTTTAAGAAAACAAGCTGGAGCTGGCCACGCCCACCCATCCTCCCCTCAGGCTGCTATAAGCTGAGAAGCTCCGATATCTGGGAGGGGCTCTAAGTAGAGCCTCTGCTCCTCCAGCAGCAGCTCTCTCCTCCAGGTGAGAGGTGGCTGTTCTAATTTCCTCGTTTGTGACATCACAAACGGAGACCTTTTGAAACGACTTGTTTTAGGCACATAATTCCTAAAACCAAACACAGACAGAAAACGGATGGATGGATTTTCTCCATGTTTTGAGTGTTTAGAGGCAGTAGAGACCCACATGGCAGCACAAAAAGATGCCAAAGGTGAGTTCTGCATAATGTGCCTTCTTTAAACACAACTAAAAAGAAAGAAAGGCCTTTCTAGAATGGTGCTTTGTGCATTCACAAGACAGAAAGATGAGCAAGAAGCGTGAGATGAAGAGTTCAGCTGAATGTGACGATCCAGGATTTCATCCGAGCACCAGGAGCAGGTACTTTCTTTGTTTTTGGAAGGAAACGCCACCCCTAACAGCTGTAGCAGTGTCCAATAAGAGGTGACCTTTGACCTGAACACATATTTACTGCAGACACCAGATATTTTAGTTTTATCCATCAAGTTTAACATAATCATTTTCATTTTGGCTTAATTTGATTAAAAATTCACAGGTGAAGATGATGCAAAAAATAATTTATTGAATGAATGCACATGAATTTGTACAATAAAGGATTATACACATAAACTTACGAAGCCTTCACTGTTCGCTTGTGTTTAAATAATGTCACATTTACAGAAAACGGGTGAATTCCAGTTTAAAATATAATATTTACTAATATATCATCATTACATCTCCATAGTTATGGTCCTTTAACATCTTCAGGTTTTAATCAAAGCTGAAAAAATACAGAATTTGTCATTTCAATTTCAAAAATAAAATAAAAAATCCTTCCTAAAGATTTACAGAATGAACAAATTATTTAAATAATGATTTAAGTTTTAAATGCAATTAAAATACATATTTTTTTTTGTCCACGTTTGAGTCGATCCAACAGGAAAACGGAGCTGAACTCATCGTTTCTCAGCACACACGAGACGTTTTTACACCAGTGAGGAGATAAAGGGGTTCTGGTGCCCGAGAGGTGATAAAAGGTCGAGTCGGTGACAAAAAGCACAAACATCAGGGAGTTTCTGTACATTTAGACCTTGAACAGTCAGTCTGCTGCGCGTCGGCTTCAGTGGCTCAGCGAGACATCATCCTCACAAACTCTGAAGGAACAAGAAACAACTTATTATTTCATTTTATCCCCAAGAAACTCTGAGAAGCATCCAGCTGAAATAAAACGCAGCAGCGAGATCTGGAGGGACCCGAGTTCTCTGATTTAATTTCCTTTCACAATCCTGTCAGATCTTTTAGAAATCAGATTCCTGGTTTTTCCTGCCAAGGATGGACTATTGCTTTCTTACTCCCCATGTATCAAATTATTCCTCATAATTCCTCGTTTTCATCCCCTTAAGAAGTTTTCCTTTTTACTTTTGTGCCTTCATGAGACTTATTGTCTGGAAGTCTTTTCCTGTTGAAACAGCGCTCCCGGCTCTGTTTAGTTGTTTGAAACACGACATCCTCCTGAAAATTTCATTTTAAAATTTAATTTCCCTACATTTAAAAAAACAGAATAAAATATGAAAAGTTCATTTGCAAAAACAGATAATTCCATTTTATTAAAATAGCTTTAATCATGGCTTCATATAACAGCTTCTCTTTAGGGGATGCAGGAGCAAATATTAAGATGAAATTATGTCAATTATTTTGAAAAGCATAATTTTTATGCTTCTATAAGGAGTTTGTTAACAAGTGAAGCTAAATAAGTGCAAAATAAACCCACATTTTTTAGCTTATGCTGAAATTATAGTGAAAAGATTCAATCAAAAATATTTTTTAGGTGTATTTTATTCCTGGAGATCATCTGAAGACACAAAGTTGATGTTTTGTGTCCCAAAACGTTGGAAACTGCTGATATTAATGTCCAGGATGATTTTCCGTGCCCTATCATCCATCCATTATTTTGGAGTTCTTTACTTGTTCATCCCGTCTTCGTCACACTCACTAGAACACCAGTTTTCATGCTCGTGTTCTTTTTGATTTCCAGTTTCTGACATTCCCAGTTTGAATCCACATCCCAACTTTTAGATTTCCTCTCAGCTTTCCTCTCGCTCTTTAATAATCTGTAATTATTTTTCCATACTCTGGATAATTCCTTACCTTCAAAGTCCACCTGTCCATCTCCGTTGAGGTCGATGTCCCTCAGGATCTCGTCCATCTCGCGGTGGTTGAGCTGCTCCCCCATCAGCTTCTTCATGGCTTCCTTCAGCTCTCCGAGGCTAATCTGACCGTCGCCATCAGAGTCAAACTTGAAGGAAGAGGAAATGAAATAAACAGAAAGTAAAACAGCGAAAGCTGAGTTCAGAGGAACATCCCAAACCTCTCTGAAGGCGTCTCTCAGCTCTTTGACTCCAATCATGTCCGCGGTCTCAGCGAGCATCTTGGGACCCATCAGTTCTACGAAATCCTCAAAGTCGACTCTGCCGCCACCTAGAAAATATATTTATATTTTTATTTTTATCATCTGGAGCATTTCTGTGTGATAATATGCTAAATAACACAACTAGAACATGACATCCTCTGGAGAACGTCTCCATAGCAACGAGCCTATCTCTGATACCTGACTCAGGTGTGTCTGAGGGACTCACAGATCTGCTGGCTGAGCTCTATCAGCTCCATCTCAGTGGGCATGTATCCCATCGTCCTCATGCACTCGCCCAGGTCCTTACAGCTGATGAAGCCGTCCTTGTCCTTGTCGAACTCCCTGAAGGCCTCGCGCAGCTCTGGAGACAAAAGAGGGAATTGGAGAGGATTCATTTCTCTTGTGAGGAAGAGGAGCTATAAACATGTTTTAGGACTTGTTTACAAAATATTTGCTCCAGCTGCTCATAGAAGTGACTCTGTTTGGATTCCAGAATTTTTCTTTTTTTTTTTGTTAAATAATTTTTTTCTCACAGGTATTTTTTAGTTCAGCCTGAAAAACCCTTTAAGATCCACACCAAGGAAAAAAGCAATGAAGATATTTCTGATTCTTAAATATTTTCTATGAAGTTGGAACAACTTTTTTTTACTATCAATATCAATAATATCAAAATGTCAAGAAGACTTTTACTCAAACACCTTGTATATTTATTTATTTATTAATTATTTTTTTTTCGTTCATTTGATTATTTATTATTTATCTATCTATCTAAGGTTAATGCATGTTTCAAACGGGTGGATGAATTAAAACGACCAGATGGTCGGCCAATAACTCTGATCTGTAACTTAAATGATTTTCCAAATTTTGTAAATTTTGCATTTCAGAATCACTTCCAATAATAATTTTTTTTCCATATTTGATACATAAATGAATCTTTAATTGCACACAAGAAATAAAAAAGCAGAGTATAACATAAAGCAGATAAATAAATAAAACTTGAGAAAAAACGATGAAAATCTCAAATAATAATAATAATAATGATGATGACATTTATTATGATTAAAATTATTATTTGTACTTGTTCAAATGGAGCAGAAAGAAGCCAAAACATATTCAACCCCACCCATTCTCAACATTAATAACAAATAATTTGTTCATTTACTCTGTTTAGTTTAACAATAATATAAATATTTTTATAATTTTGTGTAATTTTATATTCAGATGCGTTGTTAAAATCTGGTCCTGAGGATCAGGATTCAAAACTAAAAAAAAAATGTTTCTTTATTTTTATTTTACACGACTAGTGTAAAATTTTAGCAAATGTTATTTAAAGTTTTAATTCTGATACGCTAAATAAACTCCAGCTTTTAGCCAATCACAGAGGAGGACATGTTTGATGTTTACCTTCCATTTCCTCTGGTCGTAGATCTCTGTCCTTTAGGTTGGACGCCAGACATAAAGAGAAAACACAATAATCAGATCCAGTCTGTGAGTCGTATCCTTCCCTGGAAACAAAACTAAAGCTTTTGGAGCTATTTAAGCATCCGGTGGCTCTGCTTCTCCCCCTGAAGCTTGTTTTTCTTGCACATTCACCCACATGAGCAGAAGTTCTGTAACAGGATTATCTGGCTTTTGATCCGACTGACCCCCGCCGACCTTTAGCAGCTCAGCTGTATGCTGTGAATATGCTCCACATTAGGCATTAAAATCAGAGAAAACACAAACAGGCAGACGCTGGAGTCAGCCGGTCCTCGGTGTGGTCCGGGTTCCCGCGGTCTGGCTGAAGCTCAGGGGGCTTCTCCAGAATAAAATCCATCAGAACTAAAGGAATCCTAGAACGAACAACCGCTTAATTAAATCAGTCAGACTCATGATGAAATACAAGTTTAGCTAAATAAATAAAAAAATAAATAACTACAAAACACAGTTAAGGATGGAGGCGTCACGGATGAAAGTTCACGGTTGGATAATTCTGTTCGCTGCTTGTTCTGCGGGGTCGTGACATCAGCATCAGGAATAATACAGGCCTGGATTAGAGGAACGCCGGGAACACTGCAGCGGCGTGGAGATTACAGCCGTAAATTGTATTACAAATCATGAAGGCTTATCGGTTTATCATATCTGCAGCTTATTTTCATCTGCATCCAAACTGCAGCTGGGTTGGTTTTTGTTTCAGCAGCAGCATCAGCAGCATCAGCAGCATCAGCAGCAGCAGCAGCAGCAGCTCACACCTGCAGCGGCTGTACCTGCCTGCAAAAGCACAGAGTCGCCTTTCCTCCTTCTTGTTTTGGTTTGTTTGGTTGTTTTCTCAGTTAAGAATATTTACCTTATATTAGGTAATACTATTTTTCAGAGAAGGATTTATTTTCTTTTTAGACAAAACTACGATAAAATGTCTAAAAATGTGGCTTGTTTACTTTCTCACAAATCAGTTTTTGCAGTGTAACGGTTTCCCCTAGATCTTTGGGGATCCCCTTGCTCATGTTCAAGACAAGCCAGGACCCCCAACCCCAACTTCTACATGCATAAACACATGAAATGTGATCATTTACAATCTTTCTACAGACATACGGAGTTTTAACTTTTATATGGAGGTCTGATTACTGTACGGTGTGTTATTGGGATTTTATAAATGCAAATTTTACAAAAATTATCTTGCTAACCTCTCAACCTCAGCAAAGACAAAATTGTGGGGACCCCCTTGGGGATCCCGACCCCTAATTTGGGGACCCCTGCCCTAAATGACAACACAATGTTTCAGTTTCTTGTATTTTTTTTTTGGCATCTTTTAAATATGATCCAAATTTTCTTGTTTTGAGTAAAAATAAAGGGTTATTTTGCTAGGTTTAAGATTTCGAGTCAAGCAGCTTTTGATTACCCCATAACAGATTTTTTTTTTTACTCAAAACAAGAAAATTTGGATCATATTTAAGAATATTTAAATAATTTTAAGTAATGTTATTTTTCTAGAAAATATTTTATTTTCAGACTAAAAATAAGATAAATGTCTAAAAATGAGTCTTTTAACTTTATATCATATTAAATGACAAACTTTATTTTGTAAATCTGTGTCTTTTCTGCTAGACAAAACCAGTAAAATCAAGTCATTAAAATAATATTCATGTTTTCTTTTTCTATTGGTTATGAATTAAAACATATTTATAAACAGGAGAGTCCATAAATAACATTAATAAAATAACTTTTATGTTTGTAAAGCTTTCATTCTCGTTTCCTCTCTCAACAAACACCTCACTACACTGCAAAAACTGATTTCTAAGAAAGTTAAAAAAAAGGCCTAATTTTTAGAGTTTTGATCTAATTTTGATTTATTTGCTAGTTTTAAGATTTCTAGACAACCAACTTTTGCTTTCCCCACTGGCCGATTTTTTTACTCATAACAAGAAAATTTGGATCATATTTTAGAATATTTAACTTATTTTAAGTAATTTTATTTTTCTAGAGAAGAATTCATTTTCTTTTTAGACTAAAAATAAAATAAAATAAAAATTTAGACTTTCTGACTTTCTTAGAAATCAGTTTTTGCAGTGTAACCCACTGAGCCATCTAACAGGATTTTTATATTTCTTGTTATTTTGTTTATAGAAAACATTTTTCTATTTTTATTGTATTTTATTGCCCCAAAAGGGATCTGTCTGTTAGCCAAACATGTCATGAATAACTGGATGGATTAGAAGTTCTCCCCGGTCCGACCTCTTCACGCTCCTCACACACCACCTCCGGTGATGGGAGTTATGGGATGGCTCCAGGATGGTTCGTCCTTTAGTTGTAGTTTGTTGTTTTTATCTCAGAACCACAGATTGTTGTTGTTTTTCTCCAACCAACACAGGAAGTCTAAACTATGATTTCATGCTCTGTGTGACCAGTCAGGTGCTACACTGCAAAACATGATTTCTAAGAAAGTAAAAAAAATGTCATTTTTACACATTTTATCTTATTTTTAGTCTAAAAAGAAAATAAATTCCTCTCTAGAAAATAGCATGACTTAAAATAAGGCAACTATTCCTAAATATGATTCAAAATGTTTTGTTTTGAGTAAAAAAAAATCTGCCAATGGGGTAAAGGAAATTTGCTTGGCTAGAAATCTTAAAACTAGCAAAAGAATCTAATTTTAGGTTTATAAGCTATTTTTAAGATTTCTAGCCAAAAATCAGGCTTTTTTAAAACTTTCTTAGAAATCAGTTTTTGCAGTGTATATAATGCCAGGATAACTCCATTAGGTTATAAACGGATGCACAATCTGCATTTCAATCAATTATTCAGTCACTTCTTCACATTCTGTGCAGATAGCAGCAGTTTTAGAATAAAACAGCTGTTTAGATTCATCCTGGTCAAATGTTAGAATTAAAACCACTAAATGCAGCCGCTTTAAACTTCCAGACTTCTGCTGTTTTGGGGACAGTTTGGAGCTTTTAGGTGTCAAACATCCACATATTAACCAATAATCAGCTCTAGCTGAAGCAGACGTTGCTGCTCCCACCTGAGGAGAACTGTGCAAAAGTTTATGCAGGTGTAAAAAAAGGCTGCAAACAAAGAATGCTTTCAAAAGTGGAAGTGTTAATCATTTATTTAAAGCAGTGAATGAACAAAAGAGAAATCTAAATCAAATCCATCTCTGGTGTGACCACCATCTGCCTTCTAAACAGCATCAGATCTTCTAGCTATGCTTGAGCACAGCTGTTGAAGGACAAGCTGGGCTGGTAGGTTGTTCCAAACATCTGGAGAACTAACCACAGATCTTCTGTGGATGGAGGCTTCCTCACATCCTTCTCTAATCCCAGACACTCTCCATGATGTTGGGATCAGGGCTCTGTGGGGCAACACCATCACTTCCAGGACTTCTTTAGACTGAAGATAGTTCTGAATGACTTTAGCTGCATGTTTGGGGTCACTCACCTTTATATCTATTATTTATATCTCTGAAAGCATTCTTTGTTTGCAGGATTTTTCACACCTGCCTAAAACGTTTGCACAGTACTGTAGATCAGTGGTGTCCAAACTAGAAAGAGTACCAAAATCCCACCATTTCTGGATGTCATCTGAGGCCATAGCCCCTAGGCCACACCCCCTGGCTGTAGATGAAGTCAAGTCTCACCAAGTTCTGACACAAACATCAAATCAAATGTTTTTAGAATCGTATCCTCCAGCCTTTACTCTGGATCTTCCCTGGAAAATCAACTAACTCTGGTTACTGCTAGGGATGTTCGATATCTGCTTTTATCCTCCATCAGTGTGAAAAAGTGCCGCATTTATTTAGTCTCCAACTGCAGCTGAATCCGATTCTCCCTGAAATGATCCTGACAAACGCCCACGACACCGGGCAGATTTCTACTTCTTCACAAGTTGTGCCAAACAAACTAAAATATCTTTAAAACTTCACCTCAGATCCGTCATGTTCTGACATTTTGAGTGGAGGAGAAGAGTTGGATGTATAATATGTGTATGGATGTAACAGTTATGTCATTAAAAGAGCGAAAACTGCTAACCATAACTTCCTATGATAAATTTTAATACCAATATCGGCCGATAATCCCAGACTTCCCTGTTTACTGCAGTGTTTTTATTAATTCTCAGCATATTTAAGGAGTCGTTAATACTGACGTAAGCTGCTAAACTCCTGTGGATGACGTACTTTTTCAAATGTCCATCTACATTTAGAAAATCTCTGTTGCAAGAAAGTTTCTTCTCACACGTCAGTTTGCAGGATTTCTCAAGGGATGGGGGGGGGGGGGGGGGGGGGTGTCTCAAACTGAAACTATAATGGATGGAGGTAGTGGATGGGAGGGGCCGGGGTGGCCTGAACAGCACATCGCAGTTTGATCAAATAGAATCAGAATGGAATGCGGCCGTTCTCTAAGTATGACGGTTGAGGCTGTGGGGGTTAACGGGGGGGTCATGCGTGTGCAGATGACGGTCATACATACGAGCTGGCTTTGAGCGAAGCCCTGTCTGAGGAAGATGCACGCAGGCCCCACAATGTTGTGCAGCATGTTGCAGTTCTTAACCAGAGTGCACAGGGGGTCGTCAAACGGACGCTTGCTCCCTCCTTCCTCCTCATCCTCATCCTCTGTGTCCAGCTCCCCTGCACCCCCCAGGGACCCCAGCATGGCAGTGGCCCCTGGGGAGCCACTCTGGTCCGTAGGTGATGCCCCCTTCAACCAGAGGAACCGGATTATGTAAAACAATCTGCTGTCATAGTTAATCGTCTCCTAATCTGTCCAGTTCTTACCTTTTTCCGTTTACTGTTCTTTTTAGAAGCCTTGTTGACGTTTCCCATCGCCCAGCCCCCTCCCCCAAACTCCGCCCCACCTCCTCTTCCTCCTTGGTGGTTCCAACACTTCTCCCGGGGTCACTCCTCCTTGCCTCTTTCTTTCCCACTTCTCTAATCAAACGTCACAAAAAACTCCAGAATCCATCCTCGATCCAGGGCATCCCAAAAGAGGCGGCGGTGCCTTCAAAGTCCCAGAGAGGACGCTCCTCTCAGGACATGTGCTGCAGATCCTGATGGTCCTCTGAGGGGTGAAGCGGGTGTCTGAAGCTGCATTAAATTCTAGTTTCCGGCGCTGCCTGGATGAGCTTGGAGGTGCTTGGTGTGATTCTGCGGACGGCCGGGGGAAGAAGACTGAGGCTGGGTCATATCTGGGCTGAAACAACCTGCTGCTGCCAGACTCTGGCTCTGATTGCAGGACTCGACCATTTTCCCCTCCCTTTCTATCTCACCCTGCCCCTCTCTCTTTCACACACACACACACACAGAGAACCACACACACCCACACACTCCCGTTTATCTGTCACCCCCACTCGTCAGAAGTCATTTCTTGAATTTGGACCAACTAAACCTAATCCCATCCCACCCGCCGGCCCTTCTCTGCCTCTCAAACATCACATTTATGGCCTCAAAAAGACGAGTCTGGCGAAACTCTGAGGGTTTCTGTGTTTGTGTGTGTGAGATGAACAGGGGGAGGGGACGGTGGAATTATAGATGGAGAGTTGGCTGCCTGTTTAATCCGTGGAATTTCAGATTAGAGAGAAAGAACTGTGCTGACAGGCGATGAGAGTAATGAGGCAGCAAATAGGAGACTTTTGATAGGACCTCTCCACACGAGAACCGTTTCAGCCAAAAGAGAGGAAACGTGTTTAAAAATAAAGATTTAATGTTCATTTGGTAAAAAATGCTTCAAGCATGATCTTCTCACAATTTAGGAAGTTGCTTTATTTCAGGGGTGCCCAATCCTGGTCCCGGAGGGCCGGTATCCAGCATGTTTTAGTGGTTTCTCTGCTCCAACATGCTTGAATCACCTGTGCAGCAGCTCATCAGGCTCTGCAGAAACATGTTAATCACCTGCTGATTGAAATCAGGTTAAAACTAAAGCCTGCTGGATACCGGCCCTCCAGGACCAGGATTGGGCACCCCTGTGAGTTTATTTCTTTCAAAAAGTAAAAAATAGTTTAGTAACATTTTAGGAGTCAAATATATGTTGATGGTTGTTTATTTTAACATAGTGAACCAAACTATAAAAGGTGCAAAATAGGTGTTAAAACTCCACCCAGAAAAAGACTTAAAGGTTTATTTCACTGAGACATTTTGTTGCACATAAGAGGAATTTGACGTCAGTCTCATGTTTATTCTTCTTCTCTTGTTTCACATTTATTTACTTTATTTTTTAACTTATATTTTAGGAGCATAAAACCACTAGAGATGAATCGTCTCGTTTTCGAGTGGGTCCTCCAACAATAATGCAAATAAGAAAGCAGAGAGAGTAACGAATCGACGAGTCTGATCCTCTCTGAGGTCTAGTTTGGTTTCTGTGACGACCAACAGCAGGTTAAACCTCCGGAGCTGCTGGAGGAGAAGCTTCGTTTCCTGGACCTTCTCTATGTCTGTTGAGCATCTCAGGTTCTGGGTGATGGCGGTGCCCAGGAACATGAATGTCTAACATACAGTGGTGCTGTGAATGGGGGACAAAAGTGGAGGTGGAACTCCACTGTTAACTCTGGGTTGTTCTGCACCATTGATGCATTGATGGTTCTACTTTTATTGTTTTGTTTTTGTCTTATTTTGCTTTTAATGAACCTGCTTGTGCATCACTTTGGTCAGCTCTCATGCTGTACGGTATATGTAAATGTGCTTTATAGGACCAGCTGTTCCACCTTCCTGTCTGGATCATGAGGCTGGGATCATGTCAAATAAAATAAATAAATAAATAAAAATACTTTATATTCATAATATTTCTGCTCCTGAATGGATTCACTCCAGCATTTATCTGCTCCTAAATACAGGAAGGTTCCTTTAAGCCAGAATTTTACTGTGATTTCAAAAAGTCTAGTGACTGTCTCTTTATTTGTAATTTATCCTCCTTTAATTTGTAATTTAATCCCTTCAGATTATCTACAATCAGGGAGGTGGTACACCTAAAATAAAAAAATACAGATATTCTGGAGTTTTATTTAAAAAAAAAACACTTTAATCTGGGACTTTGGGAATTATCTTTCTATTTAATTTACCTAAATTATTTGTGCTATGAAATAAAATAAACTGCATTAGCATAAATACATACTCACTGGAATTCATTTTCTCTTTTATCAATAAAAACATGTATATATGTATATATATATATATATATATATATATATATATATATATATATATATATATATATATATATATATATATATATATATATATATATATATATGTATATATATGTATATATATATATATATATATATATATCTGGTTTTTGTGTGTTTGGTTAAATCTTCTGCTTGTTTGTTCGTTCATCTTTAAATTTGATGTATGAGTGAATAATTTTATGAGTTTAATCTTCAGACAATAACTGACTATAGCTGCATGTGTTTTAAATAAATATCTGGTGTAAAATGTGTTCAATGAAAAATCATTTTTGTCATGACTGAAACGTTTTTAGCATTTATGCAAATAAACATTCACGTTTTTAATAAAATGTAAAAGCTGTGATAATCTATTTTTCTGTGTGTGTGTGTGTGTGTGTGTGTGTGTGTGTGTGTGTGTGTGTGTGTGTGTGTGTGTGTGTGTGTGTGTGTGTGTGTGTGTGTGTGTGTAAAGCCCAGGCTGTGTGCATGCCAGAGATTAACACGAGTAAGGCTGAAGCTCTAATCCTCTGTGGTCAGTTTAGGAGAAATAGAACATTTCGGTTCACCAACAACCGACATTCTCGTGTTTATTTCTGTTTTCATAAATAAAAACAAGATCTACTAAAAATGTCTAATTGTGTTTTGGTTTTGCAGAACTTTGCAGCTTTTGTGGGATTTAAAGTGTGTCTCCGTGTGTCACCAGCAGAGGGCAGCAAACATCAGCTGAGACATGAACTAAGCTGTGATTCCTAATAACAACCACCAGATGGCAGTGTGGAGCTTTTCTGTCGAAGCCATCAGTCTCACATTAAGAGGAGGTTCCTCTAAGTAAAATAAACAAACGAATAAATAAATAAATAAATAAATAACATTCTGAACTAAATCATTTTGCCTCGGACCTTTTTGACCAAGGGTACAGAAAATTCTAAGAACTTTGAGAAATTAAAGAAAGAACATATTTCTATAGAGCGTAGAGGGACTGAGGATTTGAATTCAGTGCATCTGAGTTATATAACAGCAGATCTCTGATTCAGCCAGAAACCCAACGGGTTTACAGAAAATAAACATAAAAAAAAACTGCCAATGCAAGAATTTTCCTGAAGTCTCAGATTTTAAACTTCAAGGTAATTTAGACAACCCCCCCCCCCCAAAAAAAAAACCCCAGAAACTCTATAATTATTTAAAGAACAGTTTAGTTCTTCTGCCACCTGGTACTAAACACAAATCTTCACGGCCATGAGAGCCAAAACAAAGCAGCTGGGTGAGAATTTGTGTTTTATCCTTCGACAACAGTAAACACACCAGATGTCCCCCCCCCCCCGAACTAAAACACACACATAGAAGACAGACGAACAGAAAATCCTGATTCGCGGCCGCAAAAGTCACGCTGGAAACCTTCCAAAAATCAGGATTGCACATGCCACGATGCTAATAGCTGCTCTGTGGGTCAGGCCCGGCAGTTTGGCCGAGATTGTGCGTCTTTGTGAGTTTGCAAGCTGACACACAAACACACATCTACTGCTGCTGGGTCTATAAATACACTCACATCAACCAAACAGGGAGCTCTATGGGATAAATGAGAAAAACACACATTTCCACCAAACAGGAGACAGATTCACACCATGAACCCAACAGCAGATCAGGCAGCAGGAGGGTTCCAGTAGCACCTGCATGCCGGCTCTAAACTGCTAAAACCTGTATTGTGCACAAGCCTCTACAGTAAATCCTAACTGACCATTCATGGTTCTGGGTAATATTTAGAGGAAAGTAGCATCAAAAGGCTTCACACTTTAATACAACATCAGCTAAACTACAGGTTTTATACACTACAAAAACATAAACGCAACATTTTTGTTGCATAATGAAACTCACCGGCACCCAGAACCCAGGTTCCACTAAAACAGGGAACCAGGGCCGTGTGCACACGTAGACGGAGATATTTTTATATAGTTTGGTCGTCTCCCAGACAGATAAACGGCACCAAAAATGATTCTTTCACAACCTCACACCAAAGGAGAGTTATGAAATCTCCGTTCTCAGCATTTGCTTGTGGACGTAAATAACCGCGTTTTAGGTTTTGCTACGTCGCTAAAATGCTCTGACAACAGAAGACCTGTGTTTACGCTCACTTGACTTTTTTACAAGCTCACCGGTGAACGACCACCTAGTTATTCTCATGGATGTTATTTCACGTCCAAGGAATGTTTTTGACTAAGATTATTTGGGGAGATACTGCCACCTACAGGTCTGGCATGCCTGTGAATGTGCTTCATGACGCACTGGATTTTCTTGCTGAAAACGAGGCGGTGTGGCGGGGGAGGATGTTTGACTTTACAAAAGCTCAGCTACAAGGCCTCAGTAGTCCACACCCGTCCATAAAAAGTGGAGAAAATTTAAATTAAGCCTAAAATCAGCACACATCCTAAAGCCTTATCAAGTCCTGGGTTACTATTTATACTTTTAGCTGAAAAGATGTTTGCTAGCTTAAGTTCAGAGTTCAGAATGGTAACAGTTTTAGCGAAGAAGCTAGTCATGAATCTTTTTGAACATGTTTTGATCGACCTGAGCAGTTTTCCAGGAGGCAACCGTTCAAATGGATGGGTGGGATGGGGTGAGTCTTTCAGGATGCTGTGTGACTGTTTCAGGCAGCGGGAGGTGCAGATGGCATCAAGGCACAATGCAAAAAAAAAAAAAAAAAGTGCATGAAACTTCTTTAAAGTTAAAAACTTTTGCTTTTAGGATGCCCGCCCACCTTCAGGCTCAGGGGGGAACCAGTAAAACCCGTTGAGTTGGTTCCAGGCCTCAGGGCTGGTTCCAGACCAGTTTCTCACAGCGTTTTTATGTCATGTTACACACACACATACATGCACACATGCACACACACACACACATACATGCACACACACGCATGATGGCTCGCCAGGCCGATGTTTGACAGGAATCGAATCCATTTGGTTCCGCTGTGATCGAGTTTTGTGACCAAACACTTAATTAGTAGAAAAACCTTTCAATCAAAATCATGCTTGGTTGCAGCTGAACATGACACAACCAGGTGCATCTTGGTTAAGTGGAAACCATAGAGGCAGATTATTATCTTGGATTAGTCCTGACATGAGTGAGCCGTCCTGAGCAGCAGGCACCACAGCTGAGAAAACGACACGAGGGAACCACAGGAACTTCTGAAAACAGTCCAGCAGGAACATTTACTGAACCTCTGTTCTACTTTTGGGAGTTATTGTCACATCTAAGATATTTCTAGCTCCTTAGACTCTTCTTTGCTGTGTTTCCTCTTTTATTACAAGTGAGTGATGAGTGACGGTTTACAAGACATAAGAGCTACAGGCCAGAGAAACAGGAAAACACCTCGTGAGTTTATTATACTGCTGCTCAAATGCTGGAGCAGGATGGATGGATGGAAGCATGGATGGATGGATGGACGGATGCATGGATGGATGGATGGACGGATGCATGGATGGATGGATGGACGGATGCATGGATGGATGGATGGAAAGACAGATGGATGCATGGATGGATGGATGGAAAGATAGATGGATGGATGGATGGATGGATGGATGGATGGATGCATGGATGGATGGATGGAAAGATAGATGGATGGATGGATGGATGGATGGATGGATGGATGGATGCATGGATGGATGGATGGATGGATGGATGGATGGATATTCATTGAGTTTGAACTCAATCAACTGAACCTTTCAACTTAAATATTTTTTTACATTTTGCAAAGTTAACATAGTGTAACAACAAAGTTGAAACATTTTTGAATTCTCTTACTATCAAACATGTTAGCGGCTAACCGTTAGCCGCTGTGTGAAGCAGATGGGATCAGGATCAGTAAGAACAGATCTGAGGTTTTACTGCAGGTCACGGTAGAAGTTCACCCTCAGGTGGAGAAATCTGTGCAGCTTTGGTTTGGAGCGGGCGATCGACGGGCAGCAGGAGGCAGCGTCTGCAGGGCTGTGGATGCTAAACTGGTCTGAAGCCAGAAGGTGAAGATTTCAATCAACAGGCTCAGTCACTCATGTCGGAAACAAAAACCCTCAAGTAGAGAAATGTTACATCTTCCCAGACACTGAGATTCAAATGATGCACCTCCCTTTCTCTCTCCTCTTTTCCCTCTTTTATGATATTTGCTCGCCCATATGTTGCCATCAGATGCAGAATAAATAAATTCAATAAATTCAATGAGGGACTTTTTTGCTTTAAATTTTCCACTTTGAAGAAACTGAGTTTAAACGTGAAGGACGTCACATGAAGTTGATGTGTCGCTACCATAAAAACAGACACAAAGCCAGCAGACAAACAAAAGCGCTGATGTAGAGAAAAAAGGCATTTCCAGGTTTTTCTAGCTTCAACAACACATTACGGTCTGGTTGTCCCACATTCGCTGCTCTCATTCTCGCCCACCTCCTCACTAAACGGAGGATAATGCCTGTTGCACCTGTCCACATTTCATTGATGCGTTTTCATGTGACGCAAAAGTTAGATTTGAGTTCCCTTTGAGGTCTGCTGTGGATTAGAGACTCTCTTCGAACAATAGCATGAAGGGATAAATGTCGACAGAATGCCAGAGAAGTCAGAACCGCGTGTTCTTTATCCACCAGTTTAGAGCCCAACTGTGCCGAGCGTGGCGGTCATAATGGTCCATCAGATAACCCACTTTTAAATCTGTCTACAAAATCTGTTCATGTTTTTATGCTCATGGCCTCGTTGCATCGCGTGCATTTACAGCAGAAACACAAATCTAGTTGTAAACGTTGTTTAGCGCTGTAGCTTCTGCAGCTGGAGTTTGCATGTGAAAAGGAATCAATTAAATTGTTGTCAGATATAAATTAATAAAGTTTTTATTTTTGAATGTTTGAACACAGCAGTGCTGTGCAGATACGGGGCAAGATTATGCTTCAACAATGTCTGATTGATCACGGATACCCAGCTGTTTAAAGTGACACTAGTTAGTTTTGGCTTGTTTTTAGCACCCCCTAGTGTTCGTTGGCAAAATCGAAAGTAAAACTTCTCGCTGTGCGTTGGTCTTTTTAACACCTTAATCTAACTGCTGAAACGTCTCCTCAGCCTTCATTAGTGTCTACAGGAGCGGTTCATCACTAAATCAAACACATCAGCTGTGTTCATGATCTAAAACATGCAGGAAACATGCTGGAAGCAGACTGCAGCACCAGGCATGTCAGCTCCACTTTACTAAGTCCAACAGGGACCGGACCGCCACTCTGAAGTTGCAAGTGTGGTATTCTGGCCACAGAGGGCGGTGGGGGTCTGAGTGACATCATTAACCCTGTAAAGGGTCATTTTAGCACAAACTGGCTCAACAACATGATTTAAAAATATGAAAAAGTTGCAAAGTGTCCCTTTATAACTAGACAAGTTGAAATCAGACACGGTGGAGAGATGATGTAGGGTCTGGTCTCTCTCAGAAAAAACAAAAAAATTAAATCTGAAACACTCCAAACGTCTCAGCTATGTGAGAAAATGAGATGAATAAATAAATACACCAATGGCATGCCGTAGATTGTTTCAGTGTACACTCGATTACATGATATATCAGCTTCATGTGGCTCACAGCTTCCACTTATCTGACTCCTCAGCTGATAAGAACCAAACCTTTGGACCTTTGGTCGCTTTATTCTGAAGCAGCCGTTCATGTCGAGTTTTAGCAGCTGTTGGGTTAAATAAAACGTGCTACTGCCTCAGAGCCTCAATCAGCTGTGACTCACGAATCTGCGGGCTTCACTTTACTATCGGATACAACGATACAGGTACTGCTGCTCACACACAGGTAGCTGCTGTTGTCTCCTGCTGAACGTCACTCTAAGGTGACGTCGGTTCTGTGGTGTCTGAGACATTTATAGCACTAATGGAGGGACTCGGTTTCAGACCGATACCTGATTTTGGCATCAGCATCGTGGCATCCCTGATCTGGAACATGTTTGATCAGCTTTTGGTTTAAAACTGAAAAAATAAACCTTAAAGGTGTTGAACACTCATTTAATCGTTACATCTGCAGTGGTCTCTGGTAGGAATGAATGCCTTGTAAGTCGTACTCTGGGGAAGAAAAACACTGGTGCACCAGTTTCAGGAACTAGAATTGAGCCACATCACAGCTGAGCTTCAGACGACAGGATCTGGACTCTTACTTCCTGATATGTGGACATCTCTCCTCTGATTGGCTAACAGCAACACGACTCTACCACTGACTCTGTTTGCTCTGCAACGTTGATGTTTTATCTCCACCAATAACACAAGCCTGGAGGAGTTCTGCTGTGTGGTGGAGTTGCTAATGCTAACGGTTAGCTTCTACTAGCCCAGACGTTCTCTGCTGTTTCCTGGACGCTAAACCAACAACAGCCTTCCCCGTCGTGAGTCAAGATGGGTGAGTCCATGAATGTTCAGTGACAGTGTGACGTAGATCTGTCAGGATTTTCTAATCCTAGAGTTTCACCTAGAGTCTATTTTCTATCAGAAGCTAATGCAGGAGATAGGTGGAGGAGACTATTTTCATGTTCAGCCTGCAGGAAACACTCAGAGTGACCCGTTGGAAATAGAAAAACGAGTGAACCACACCTTTTAAACGAAACCTGAACTGAATTATTCTGCAGCAACAGCAGAATCTTTCAGCACCGTTCCTGATTTGTGGAACGGATTTCTTGTGGAATGTCAACAAGACATTTTTTGGGGTTTTTTATAGTCAGACTCAGGACTATGTTAACCCTTTCACGGGCAGGTCAAATGCTTGGTAGACAACATTTAATATATAACTGAGGAATGCTCTGAATTAAACTAAAAAAATAATAATAAAAATACGATGTTTGAATATTAATGTCATTCTTAAACTCACCTACCTTATTAGTACTTTCATAATATTTATTTACATTATTATTCATTATATATTATACATCACTGAGCCTTGCTTTTGTCTTACTTTGGAAATGATCATGATCAAAAACTGATCATTTCAAAAACAGCTTTCTGTGGGTTATTTTTAAAGTCGTAGATAGGAGCGATGGACATGCAGGTTTCTCTGCAACATAAAGAAAAGACTAAATCCTGTGTTGCATTTTTAAAAAGAATAATATAAAAAAAAATCTGCTCATCAAAGCTGCAAATTTCCTAAACCTGATCTTGTTTCTGAACGTTCAGCCTCTTGTTTTCTTGTGCAGGTTTGTTCTGAGCAGAGTGAATTCTTGGCACGGTCATGTGTTTGTGATAGATAGGTCATGTTATAGGTTATAGACAACATGCAGATACGTCAGCGTGACCTTTCAGTTTCTGCTGACCCTTCCCTCCTGAAAGGAAACATCTGGTTTTACTTTAAACAACGAGATAAGAAAACTTTTTAGAAAATAAATAATTTTTCCACCAAGATGGTTGTAAAGCAGATGAATTGATGCACACGCAGTTTTAGGATCATACGACAGCCATGAACTCAGTTTGACCTCTGCACACACACGCTTTTAGTCTGTGGGAGGAAACTGAAGTACTAACGGGAAACCTGAACATGCACGATGAGAACATGCTGACTACACGCTACAGCTGGGATTCTAACCTGCAACCTTCTTCCTGTGAGGCAACAGTGCTCCATCATTCAATGCAGATGTCCACCAACCAACAAACAACAAACACATAAAAATAAATAAAAAAATATAAATAAATAAAGTTTTAACAAAGACACAAGAAGATGTTTGTTCGTTTTTATTTTTCCAAGATAATCTTTTCTTGTATTGAAGTGACGTTCTGACGCACTCAGCTGGTTTATTTTAAACACGTTCACCCTTTAACTTCAGAGCGCTGTGTAAAAATATTTTGTCCCTATTTATTTTTGGACCTCTGCCCACATAAAGCAGGATTTGCTTGTAGGCTAAAACGATCTCGGCTGGTGGTTCTCTAGACTCTCTGAAGGTCTTTCAGGAGTTTCTGTGCACTTTTGCTGCTTTTTCCACTTCTTGTATCATTTTCAGGGGAATGTTTTGTTGTTGGAGGCAGTTTGTTTCATTATTAATCTTATTTAAATGGTTAATTACATTTTATTTTATTGTACTTGTTTCTTATTTTTGCTTGTCTGTTATTTTTTTGCACCAAGTCCTGCAGCAATTTCCTAATGTTGTGATTTCTCACACACATGGCAATAAAACCAACTCTGATTCTGAAAATATTCAAAAAGGAGAAATGAAACTGTAAAAATACATGTTCTCTTCCAATTTGAGTTTTTCCTGGGTTCTAATTTTATCACATTCTGAGAAAATGGCATGTCGGGTGACTAAATTAGCCCCAAGTGTCAAAAGATGGGCAAAGTTTCTTTTATTTACTTAAAAGAGGTCCTTCACTGAAAAAAACATCTTTTAATGATTATTTCTGATTTTAATGGGTCACTCTGAGTGTTTCCTGCAGGCTGAACATGAAAATAGTCTCCTCCACCTATCTCCTGCCTAGAATATCTAAATATTGCAGAGACAATTTTAATGTATAGATTTTTGTGCAACTAGTAATAAAATTCACAGCCATGTTTTCTCTAAATGACAAAAAGCCTTGAAGTGGAATTCACTCAAATGGTAAAAATTGCTTAATTTTTGTGATCCAAGGATAAAATGCATTCAGATCCATGTCACCTTCAAAATTTAACATTTAAAAAAAAGTGTGTATTTTTACACATTGAACTCAATTAATCAAGCTAATGTTTCATTCTTATTTACCCTTTTTTCATATTTTAATATCAAAATCTCACTCAAGTCATTTAAATATTTTTTAACATAAGGAAAATAAACAATACTTAAATTCAAAACTTTGACAAAAACTCTTATTTTTTTGATGATTCAGCCATATTTAAGATATATATATAATCTTCACACAACAGAAGAGGGACAGGTCCATGCTCTCAGCACCTACTCTGACTGGTGGAGAACCCAAATGCAGAACGAGAGAGGCACGAGGCCGGCTGAGGGTTTTAATCCAGTTTATTTTAAAGAAAATACATCGGATTATAACCAAAAACAGCAAAACCAGAGAATGAAAACCCAACTAGATGAAATCGCTGATAAAATAAAGTCCAGGAAGAACAACCCAAGTCAAAGGGCAGAGAACCAGTCACACGAGGTTTTCACAATAATGCTAAGAAACCGTGAAGTGTTTTATCACAAAGAAACTGATGAATAAATGAGAGTCAGGTGTGGTGATTGATGAACGAGGAGCAGGTGAGAGGAGAGAGAGCAGAAGGAGCCAAACCTCTGGAGGTTTCTTCCTGTTAAAGGGTTTTCCTCTCCACTGTCGCTACATGCTTGCTTAGTATGAGGATTGTTGTAAAGACACTGACACAACAAATCAGTGACTCAATGCATTCTGCTGGGTTCCTTATGTAATGGACTTAAGGTCACTCCTGGCTGGCTCGCCAATTTTGTAACGGATATAAAGTTACTAGACTTTATTATTTATGAAATTAGGATCTTTTGATTGCCAGGGAAGTTTATTCATCAATGAAACACTAAAGGTGCCAAAATAGTTAATAAAATGAATTTGTTACTAGAATTAGACTAATGATTAACTAGAAATAGAACAAGGATAATAAAATTAACACTTATATAGGAAACGTTTTACTGATTAGCTTAAAGAACTGAACTGTATTGGAATGTTTACTTTGTGAAGTGACTTGAGACGACTCGTCGTGATCTGGTGCTATATAAATAAACTGAATTGAATTGAAACCCAACATGATCCTCAGACTCAAACCCATTCTCTGAATCAAGAGGGTGAACTCACTTGGTCCAGGTGTCTGGGGGCTGGGGCCTATCCCAGGTGGTGAGGCACACCTGGACAGGTCACCAGTTCCTTGCAGAGCCACATACACTGAGGTCGACATGCATGAAAACCCACACATACATGAAGAGAGCACGCAACGCAGAGATTCAAACCTGCAACCCTCCTGCTGTGAGTTCAATCAATCAAACTTTATTTATAAAGTGCTTTTCCAACAAATAATGCAACTCAAAGTGCTTTACAGGTTAAAATGACCCTACACAACCCTCCTTCCCATCCCTCCCACACCAGTTTAAAAACATTGGCACAGTCACCCCCCCCCCAACCTAATTGTCAGTGTTTATCACCTGTAGCAGCATGCACACCTGCTGCAGTTTCAGTCTATCCATCCATGATTGAGCCATGGAGATGAGAGCTTCAGAAGCAAAGACCAGACATCTCTCTCCATCTCGGGGAACCCAAGGAGCTCCCAAACCAGAGAGGATACCTGATGCCTCCAGCAAGTTCTGGCTGTGCTCCTGGATCTCGTCCCAGTGGGACGTCTCTCCAGAGGGAGGAAACCACAATACATCTCAATCAGAGGCCTGATCCACCACAGCTCAGTGGTGCCCCCAAGGGGTGGAATAGGGGGGGACCATGGACACCCCTGGCCCCCAGTGACAACACCCTCCCACTTTAACAAATCATATTCATGTTCATATAAATTAAAAATGCCTCTACTTTAATCCAAACATAAATGTAAAAGCCAATAGTTCCTGCTTCATTACGCATTAACCCCTACGTAGTTCCCTAGTAGCTAAGCACTATTTTGCCTACCTTATTGTAAAGTGTTACCCAAATATCTCTTTTGAAATGAGGCCTTGTTCTGAAATGTTTGTGTTACTCATATTTGGGCTGGTCCTATGAAACCGTTCTGCCTCAGCTGACCCTTTTCTTTGAGGAGGAGCAGCAGCTCCACTCTGAGCTTCCCTAGTTAACAAAGTTTATTTCTCCAAACAAATGAAATGAGCTGTGTTAGCTGAAGCAGTGATAGTTGAACACGGAGATATAAATTCAGCTGAAACCTGTTTGCTTTCATCCACTGAGCCCAGATGCAGCTGACACTTTTCCCAGTAATAAACCATGAAGGGGAAATGTCTGGAGAGAGCTGTTATTTATTTATTTATTTGAAACCTGATCTGTTGATTTCCTCAGAAAAGCTGATCAAAAGCCAAATTAATCCACCATTACGGTGCTTATCTGCTCACTAATGTGACCGCAGCGCTTCAGACTTGTGCCACGCTGAACGTGATATGCACTTTATACGTTTCCAGGTCTGACCCAGTCAGATTACTGCTACAAATGCCCACCCAGAGCACCAGGAGGGTATTTATAGACATGCTGCATACAGATTTACATTAATTGAGAACGTTGCATGCCTGAAGGGGGGGGCTTAAGTCAGCATGTCAGCCATGTAAAGGACGCAGCAGAAACACCTACCTGTCCAAAGACAGAGTCAACGATGGGACGCAGCTTCCTCTTGTCTCCCTCTGGCAGCCACAGGTCTTCAGGGTCTCCATCAGGAGACGACAGGCTCAGGGTCTTGGCTTTAGGCTTTGGGGGCCTCTTGATGCTAGCAGAACTCCATCGCCTGAATGATTCGATCTTCTTCTTGATGGAACCCTGGAAGAACCAAGAAGTCAAAATAGAAAAAATATGGGATTTATTCATTGGTGGTAGTAAAGTAAAATATGACGATGCTGCAGCAACAGAAGTGATTATTACTGTTTCCAAACCAAAAGAAAACTCTTCACAGAACTAAAAAGTCTCTAAATCAGAATTATTTCAGTTAAACGTCGAGTCTGTCTGCTCAGAGGAAAAACTTGCCACCTCTGAGCAACATGTGGCATTAGCCGCAGCGTCACTAGCAGCACCGACGGTCATTTTTCTGGACCTGCATCCACTGACCTTCTTTACCAACTTCCCCTCTGACGCGTCCATGGACGGAGCTCTCTTCATCTCGGTCATCTTCACGGTCCAGCTAGCATACACAAAGACGTCGTCCCTGTCTCAGCCCGCTCTGTGTCTGTCTGACACCGGTTCATAATCTGAGGTATATCCCCCACCGCTGATGCTCCTCCTCTCATCCCTCGAACTCTTCATCTTTTAGCCCTTCTCTCTTGCATCTAAATCCACCGCACGCTTCATCATCCCTTAGATTTCATGCCCCCTCTAATTATTGCTGATTCACTCACATGGAAGCACTTTATGAAGGAGTTCTCTTTAGCTGGGGAGTCATTTTGTGTATTTTTCTACTATTTCAATATTTTATAAAAGTGTGTCAGTGGCAGCCCACGTCAGACTGTCGGACACCGTTTTCTGTTCATGTATGCGACATCCCTGATAATCCCATGTTTATTTTCTGGCTTGCTCTCTGATTTTGTCCGTTGGCTTATCCTCAATCCTCTGGTCTTTACAGAACTTCTCATTGTTTCATCAGATTCGGCACGTGGGTGTGTTTGCTGTGGGATCCCGTCGGCATGGGCTGAAATTAGGTGCACCAGGAGATTCAATGGAAGAATTAAAGACTTGAGTGTTAATTGAATGGAGATTAGGTGAATGTATCCATGAGAGCCAAAGCTTAGACAACAGGAGCTGTGTTTAAAGCCCGGACCACATTGTGCGATTTTCGACCGTCTTAGCCAGATCCCTCATCTTGAGCACAATCATGAAAAAAAACGGTGAATGTGAGGGTGATTTGCATATCTGTGGACGTCCAGTGTGACCGGCTCTGCAACAGCTTTCTGAGCCGTCTCACGACCAAAGTCAGCCTTGAAAACCTACAACTCCCGTGTGCAGTTGACCAATAAAAATAGAGCGTTGGGACGCCGCAGCAGCAAGACTCCGCCTCTCTGAGTTTCAGTTTCAACTTAAGTTTAAAATGCGGATTATAAACTACACACCAGTTTTTGTTTTTGTAAATAGCCCAAGCTAGCTGCTCTGTCTAGACTTCATCCTGACTGGAGCTGACAGAAGACAGCACATCACGCCCATCCTTAAATCCTCCACTGGTTGCCCGTTCAGGTCAGGATCAATTTCAAAATTCTGCTTCTTGCATTCAAATCTTTGAACAGTCAGGCCCCTCCCTATCTGAGCGAACTCCTCCATTTCTACCACCTTCCTCATGCTCTTAGGTCTGAAGATCAGCTCCTCCTAACCGTCCCTAAGGCACGTTTGAAGACCCGCGGGGAAAGGGCTTTTTCTGCCTGTGTCCCAAAACTTTGGAATTCATTACCTCTTCAGGTTAGGCAAGCACCCTCTATCGCCGTTTTTAAATCACACTAGTGTGTTTTCACACTACTTCTCCCTGGCCTTCAACTCCTAAACCATGAAGCATTAAGTCATCCTTAAGTTTTTCCACCTTGTTTGTTCGATTTTAAATCTGTATTTTAAATTATGGTTTTACTTTGTTTTATTGGTTTTAGTTCATTGTTCTTTTTAATTCTTTTTGTTTTTATGACATACATGACTATTTTAGCTTGTGTTTTTTTATTATGTGCAGCCGTGTTAAAAGCGCTCTACAAATAAAATGGTATGGTAAGCAAAACCGGAGTTATACTAAAATAATGAAACTACATTTTTTAGACCATCAGCTGAATTGTGAAAACTGAGTGTGAGAGGAGATGTGCTCAGTCAACATCAAACAGGAAGTGGCCTTTAATAACAGGGAGAGAGCTCCTAATAAGGCATCAGTCAAAGACAAATAAAAACTAACACCGTGCTGCTGCTGTCACCCTGCAGAAATTCTTGCTAAACTTTATTTTTTGTTTCACGGCCCAAAGTGATGCTAACTTATGTTAAATTCTCCCTATAGAAACATTGAGAGGAAGCGTTGGTTTAGCCTACCAAAGTGCTGAACAGATAAAAACAACCATCAAGTAAAAAATACTAAAAACATACATAAAACAATAAGAACAACAAACAAGAGTGGAAAACAACAATCAGGCAGTGTTAAATGCCAGCGAATAAAAGTGCATCTTAAGAAGAGATTTAAGAACCACCAGCGAGGAATAAAGTAAACATCCCACGTTGTTATTGAAAGTTTAGGATTCTTTTGGTTTTTTCAGCAGCAGAGTTTGGTTCATGCTCTAACACTTTTCTGAAATGGGACCATTAGGTTCAAACAAAACAACAATCCAGGCTGAACATGATGATGCTTTTAACAGATTTATTTTTTTAAAGCTCACTTGTTTTAGTTGGTTAATTATAGGCCTAATTACAATTTAATAACCTGTGAAAATGCACTAGAACACAGGGAAACAGACCCCCCCCCCCCCCCCCCCCCCCCCCCCCCCCCCCCACACACACACACACACACACTGTTTGCTTCTGAAACCCTTGGCTAGAATGAAAACCAAATGTTATTTCTGTGTTTTTCTGTGTGGTTCAAAGGAATGCAACACACAAAGGGATGTCATTGGGAAACTGAGTTTTCTGTTTTAGTGGTAAAAGTGTTTTTTGGTAATTTATCTTATTTGTTGCAACATCCTCGACAGTTTTGTGTAAAACACGTTGAAGCAGGTCTTCATGGTTCATCTCTTTGCCCCAGGGATCGTGCCAACCAGCCCTCAAGCAAAATAGGAAGGCAAGTATGTGACATTATACGCTTAGGTACACACACACACGTGCATGCACGTATCAAGCATGTCAGTGTATGTAAGCCTTTATGTAAGCCTTGTGCTGCCTTTTTGAAATTTTTACATAAACACAAGTTTTTAAAACTTCAAAATACAAAACGAAAGTTCCAAAAGCAAAACACAAACGCTGCCAGAAACCTAACACTCATGATTTTGGTCTGTGGGAGGAAACCAGAGTACAAGGAGGAGACTCACACATGCAAACTCCACAGCTGGGATTTCAACCTGCAGCCTTCATGGTGCATAACAACAGTGCCACCAGCTGCACCACCGTGCAGCCCCTTTATGAGGTTTTATTGATTTTAAATCTGAGCAAGTGTCTCAATATCGAGTTTCCCCCTGAAAAAAACAGATGAGTGTGCAATTCACTGGGGAGCTGTGCATTGCACAATCTCAGGAGGAGACGTGCACAAAGCCTGCCTTTGTGCAAGGCACCCCTTTTGTCCTCTACTGGAGGTTACATGTGTTCGTTTCAGATCTGTCTTTTCTTTCCCAACATCCAAAATTTCCCGAGACTAAAAGGTGCCTCCCACTTCCTGCAGGGTAAAATAAAACAAGTCCCAGCAGCTGATAGATGTCCATTCTGCTGCATGCACAGAGGGACTAACAAGCCTCCAGGAGGAACTCTGATGTTTGACACAAGATCTTTCTAGAGCCGTGTTTATGAAGCTGAAAACAGCGGGAGGCTGCTTTCCCCACATTCCTTACTGACTCCACAATGGAATGGATTTAGTGTTGGAATTACTTTCAGTTTCATAAAAACGAATCAGATCCAGTTCTCAGACGTTTCCTGCAGGAAACAAGTAAGTAATGGTGACTTCTTTATAGTTTTTTGTATTTTGTAGTTTAAAATGCTTGTTTATGGAAATGTTTATAAAAGATCTTCAGTTTATAATTCAGTACAACAGACAGCAGCAAGTAGCTAATGTGCATTTACTCTCTAAATGCATTTAGTTTTAAACTCTTTACAAATATATTCCAACACACACACACACACACACTCAGAGAGAGAGAGAAAGCGAAAGTTAGAGAAAGCTAACGTCTGCTTCTCAGAAAAATATTAAATATTTATGTTTTCATTTTATGAAGTTAAGCAAAAACACTCATTAGGTTAACTATAATTTTTTTCTTTTGCAGTATCTTATAAATGAATAAATTCATCTCGACTTTCCTTCTGGAGGACTTCATTTTGAAACAAACATTGCAATGCTCTGACTGTGATTACCCAAACCAGTCTCCATCACTGGCTCACGCTTTACCGCTCTTATCTCTGCAGAGTCATTATGGTCTTTTTGTTGGGCGTCGTCCTCGTGGCTTTGGCTCTACTGGCCCCCGCCGTGGCCTTCTCGCCTTTTGGAGGAAGTGCATCGACCCATGACAGCATCACAAGGAAGGCTCTCCTGCAAAAAGTTCAAGAGATGTGCCAGCCAGCAGCTGAGGGTGATTCCCAGGACGTCAGTCACACGGTAGGAAACGGGCATCTATGAAACTTCTGATGAACCTACAGACTGAAACTCTTTGGTTTAAGGTGGAGCTGGAGATGTTTTCCTGGAGTATTTTTTTCCATATTGGGCCAATTACACTGGAAACCCTCTCAAATAATCCCACTCAAGTCATATAACCGTATTAAAATTTAGTAAGCTAGCTAATATAGCTAGCCCGGCTCTGGCTTCTCCTCTTTTTTCAACTGTTCCAAGCAGAGAACACACCATGGTTTCTGTTTCTTAAACTTTCAGTGGTGACAGTCCAGCATGAGGTCCGTCAGAAGCCTGGAGGCTCTGCGGTTGTTTCGCGTTCTGTTAGGAATTATGGCAAAAAGGTGCCTTTAATGGGTCGAAAAGATAACGTTTTATCTTCATGGTTGTTTCACAGTATCCACCGTTTCTGACATTCTCCTGTATTCTGGAGGCGGGGCTTAGGGGCGGGGCCTGGAGAAAGAGGTTGGACCTTTGATTTGTGTTTTTTTTTTTTTTTGCTAAATGTATATTGCTTGATTGGCTTTCCAAGATCATCAACACTACCTGAAAACATTATAGTACCAAAACATATTTATGTAGCGCCTCCACAGAGGGAGGTTCATCAGAGACCTCGGGGTTTGAAAGTGGAGAGGATGGAAGGGCCGGCCTGCATTCCTGACCTCCACCCCACTGAACGCTTGTGGGATCAGACACTCAACAGAAATGGCGTTTTGTCATTGATAGGGAAGATTGTGCATGTTTGCCATGGTGCAGCTCACATACTCAGCTCTGGTGGGCTTTGTGGTTCCATTTCAAGGGAAATAGACCAACATTCCAGTGGTGTAAGATTTTTAACAACTCTTTGTTAAAACAAGGAAATAACCAAGGACACGCCATGTTCCTGACATCTAAGCTGAGTTCTTTCTGGCCACTGACCTGAACAATTGCACAAAAATAACAAATTTTCCTGATCTCCATATTTTTTTGCCTCCAAACCAAAACACAGATCATTCTTTTTTGCATTTGCAACATTTTCATGGTGACATTTAATCTGAAAAGTCCCTAGAGATGTATGGATTTTAAAATCTTTTTGCATTCCAGCTTTTGCATGTAAACAGAGAGTAAGTCACCCCCAAATCAACTTTATTTGCTGATAAGCTGTATAAGTGAGTATCTGTCATGATGTGGAGTTGTTGTTCGGACCCAAATGCAGGAGAGCAGACACAGATGCAGGTAAAAACAGAAGTGATTTATTTGAATAATGGCAGGAAGGATGACATGACAGGACCTGACGAAGACTAGCACAAACAGAGGGTTTAAATACATGAAGGTAATCAGGGAAACAGGTGTGTAGGGTAACGAGGGGCAGGTGAGTCCAATCAACACTAACAAGGGAGACACAGGAGGCTACAGGAGCAGGTCCTGGCAGCGTCTAATAGAGCCATAGCCATGTGCATCTATTATGTTGGCGTTTTAGTGCATCTTATTTAAAATGTTAATATTCTGAATAAACTATCAGTTTAAATCAAATCAAAACAAACTTTATTTATGAAGCGCTTTTCATACAGCGAGTGCAACTCAAAGCACTGTACAAGATTAAGCAAAGTGTAGCACCCTTTCAGGTTAAAAGTCTGCCCTACATTTGAATTTGAATCACCAATTGCTATTGGCTGAGTGGTACCGTGTGACATTAGCTGGTACCATGTGACGTGGATGCACTGCACTGCAGCCGAATCTCGGCCACTCGTGAGCTGAAACGACATGACAGCGCCGGCGCTCCCTAAACGCGCATCACGCACACTGCGTAGGGCACCGACTGTCCAGGGGGGCACCAAGCAATCAGGTTTATGAAAAAAAAAATATTAATTATACTATCAACTACTGGACATCATGCACACAAACAACACGAGAGGACCATTTAACTAGCGTTATTTCACACACAGAATCCCATCTTTCTAGTCTAAGTTGATGTGCCTCTCTCGCGCCCGCTCTGGCTGAGACCGGGGGAGCGGTGCGCTTCACCCGCTGCTGATGGGACGGGCAGGCTCGGTTCTCTGTCCCAGAGCCGTGCCCTGACCTGCGCGCCGCCAAAATGACACGCTAAATATTTAGAATTATGAAACCGCGTCGCCAGCCGATTTGGATGTTTTAATTTACCGCTTCACCGGTGTGTTTTTGTTGTTTATGTGCAGAGACGAGCTAAACCCCTTTTTAAATAATAGTGGCGGTATTATTATTTTAACTTATTTTATTTATTTCTCTAATTGTGAGGTGTTGTTGAGGCAAAATTAGTTTAATGTTTTATTAAATTTCAATCATTTTAGTTCAATTTAAATTTAAAGAAGCGATTTTGGAAATAACAAGAGATGCACTGACACATACTGTTGTATTTTTTTTTTTTTTGTTTTTGTTTTTTTTTGGGGGGGGGGGCACCACAGACCATTTGTGCTTAGGGCACCCAAATGGCTAGCACCGGCCCTGCGACACGTTACAGCTAAGAGCTACACGCCTCCTCCAAAAAACGTTCCTCCTCCCATTCCCCTTTCCTCTGGTGAAGGAGGTAGAGAGAAATCCTCCAGACTATGAGGCGTGCTGTTGCTTCTCTGTCTGTGCAAAGTGTGCGCAAGTGCTTGCTACCAGCTCCTTTCTCTGGGGGGGAGAGGGTTGCTGTTAGTTACTTATGCAGTGCCGCCCTCTTGGTCCAGATGCCTCTATTTTTTGCCGCATTTTTCAAACAGGAAGCGTTGGTGGTAGGGGGGTGATTTGCTCTATAAGTCATAAACATGAAGAAGAACATGGTGCATGCATGCTTTATGATGCATCTGGTATTTAATCTACATTTAGTTTTACTTCTGATCTCTTATTTTGTAATCCAGGATGTATCTCCAGAGGAGCTCGTCCAGGCGTGTCTGGGTACTGACGCCAAAGGAGATGTGTCCGGTGCCAAATTTTTTATGGCACTCCGAGAGATCTCAGTCCAGAATGGGCTGGTAGACCTCGACTTTCTCAGGAGGTACAGAAGAAGAAGAACCATGAAAACGAAGAAAATAAACGTTTATCTTTAAATACATTAGGTTTGATGTACTAAATGTGTACATGTGGGAAACCTTTTTCAGTGATCCGCATCACTTCCATTCTGAAGCGTTCTTAGAGGGGCGTGCTCTGATCATGGAGGGCATGATGGCTATTAAGGCTAATATTCAAAAGGAGAACTTCAAGGCTGCCAGGGAAACTCTGGGGAGGATCCTTCATACGCTCCAGGTGAGGATGACATCAACACATAAAATGAAATAAGATTACATTTGGAAATGTTTGTATCCATATTACACCACGTACTCAAAAACAGTTTTATAATCCTCCTCCTCCTCCTCCTCATTGTTTATTTAACTGTAGAAGAAGCCCAAAGTGCCACACATGATGAAAGCAATCCCATAATGATTAACATGATCTTATTACAGACACATTTTGCACAGAATGCATGTTTCCATGTTTTCTCAGGACTTCTACAGCCACAGTAACTGGGTAGAGCTGGGATACAAAGAGCCATATATCAACCTCATACGGCCTGACCTTCCTCTGGAAAACCTGGCAGGTCAGTGAGTAAAAGTGCTGCTTTCTAAGAAATCATGTGTGAGTTAGGAAAAGTGTCATAAAGAGGAATCTGTAAACTCCCTGGCCTTTTTATCAGGTATGGTAAATGGACTCCAAAGGGGTTCAAATGAAGGTAACTGGACTTCTTTGGTTTCTTGAAGATGTTTTGCTTCTCATCCGAGGAACTTTGTCAGTTCTGACTGGAATATGGGAGGGTTAAGCTTATAAACTGTAGCTGTCTGTTGATTAACGAGCAGAAAATACCTATGAATACCCCTCCTCCCTACCTCCCAATGAGTCGTTAGCCACTATTGTGTGGGAGTCGTCGTATTGAGAGAAAGAAGAGGAAACCAAAGAAGTCCAGTTGCCTTCATTCAAACCCCTTTGGATCACCATGACCTGGATGACTGAGAACCTTCACCAGGTAAATGAACTGTTTTTCTAAAGTGCTTTTCTGATTCAAAGGTTTCTAAAGCTCTTTACTCTCTGCCCACTCATTCAACCCTTCATACACACACTCACACACTGATTAGCTCTGTTGTAGCCACAGCTGTCCTAGAGCAAACTGACAAAAAAAATGCTGCCACACAATCAACACCACTGGTCTCTCTAACCACCACCAACAGGTGGACACAGATGGAGCTGGAGTTCAAACCGGCAACCCATAGATTATAGGGTGAACTCGTAACCCTTGAGCCAGCGTGAATTTGAGCCATTCATCTTTATTGCATCTAGAGGACTGAACGGAACAACAGGAGAGCTCTCCACTGGCATCCCTCAGGGGTGTGTCCTCGTTCCACTGCACCACCACAGACCTGGCTGTCGAACTCTTGAAGTTTGCAGATGACACCACAGTCTCATCATGGTCTCATCAATGTATAGCATAGAGAGGTTAAATGGCTGGGGCTTCGGTGCAGTCAGAACAGCCTGAAACTAAACCTGCTCGAGCCGACCTACACCAGATAAACATTTGGTGTCATCCATGTTTGCTACATCTGAATATAAATTATCTAGTTGAGAGCTACCAACAGCTGAAATCAAATTCCTTGTGAGTCAGACACACTTCACAAATAAATTTGATTCTGAAGGACTGAGTTGCTGCCATTTGATTGGCTCATTAGATGTTCGTGCTAACAAGCACCTGAACACCTGAATAAACGACCAATGAGGATTTGCCGTCAATGTTGTTGGTTGACTTTTTTTTTTACAGATGTGAGCACTGCCACCTGCAAGGACTGCGTCAGTGGACAGTGTCCTAATCAGATCCTCCCCAACATCCTGAGAGACAAAATACTCACCTCAGGCTACATGGGAATCTTCTCTTCCGCAAAACCTCGAGGTAAGATGTCTCATACCTTCAATACGTCTCAAAAATCACATTAATCTGGTCACAGGTCTGACCGAGCCGAATTATGTGCAAATACATACTTAATTCACTTACAGTCAATAGACGGTAAACTAAACATTCTCACATGGTTTGTAGTGATGCTTGAATTTAATTTTCAGTTTTCTCTGAGTTACAAGAAACTGAACCACATGACAAAACTACAGATTAACTAAATTATGAGCTAATTCAGATCAGAGGAACCAGACTACAGGTGTGAAAACATCCTAGGCTGTTTAAACCATGACCCAGTTTGTTGTTACCCTCCTGTGCTTTACTAGGGAAGTGTAGCCATGGAGGTGCAGCAGATTACACCAGCACGAGAGTTCCTCGTGGAGGCATCAACAAAGACGAGCGCACTCCTCACAACACAGCCTTCCACGACACCGCTGTCAACTTGGCAACAGCTGCCAGCCTCCAGCTGCTGGAGGACATCCGCTCAGCAGCGGGGGACCAGGACTTTCTCAGGTACAGCAAGAAGAGGTTGGAGGTTGCTTCCCGTTTACGGGGAGTTTTCCTCTCCACTGTCATGACATGCTTGCTTAGTATGGGGATTGCTGTAAAGCCTCTGATACAACAAGTCAGTGAATGTGCTTTCTCCTTTCTTATAGGATGATGGGGATTGCGCGCTCCTCTGTCCTGTGCTTTGTGATCGACACCACCGGCAGCATGTCAGATGACATTGAACAAGCTAGATCAGTTGTTTATAAAATCATCGACAGCAAAAATGGAACACAGGACGAGCCATCTGAGTATATCCTAGTGCCCTTCAATGATCCAGGTACGATCAAAAACCATCATCATTGTCAATGCTTCATGTCGTAGCTGTTATACAAGTGAGTTTAAAGTTAAAGTTAAAGTCCCAAGTCATCATCACACACTGGTGAAATTACATCTGATTTGACCCATCCCCGTGGTGGGGAGCTGCAGCTGTGGCCGCGCTCGGGAACTATTTGGTGGTTTAACCCCCCAATCCAACCCCTTAGTGCTGAGTGTCAAGCGAGGAGGCATTGGGTCCCATTTTTTCAAGGTCTTTGGTATGACCCGACCGGGAATCGAACCCCGATCTCCCAGTCCCGGACACTCATACCACTAGGCCACCAGACCTGGTATGACATCATGTAGATAACGTTGAATGAGTTAGAGAGGAAAAAAAACTGAACCCCTACTGGATTTGAGAGTCTGCCCAGTAAACAGAGGCAAAGCAGCTGGGACCATGGTCAACAAGAAAACAGTTGGTAACACATTAGGCCATGAATGAAATCCTGCAGGTCGCCCTGCTCAAGAGAGCACATTCACAGGCCCTCTGAAGTTTGCACTGAACATCAAACGATCCAGAGGAGGACTGGGTGAAGTGTCGAGGTCAGATGAGACCAAAATCCAGCCCTTTGGCATCAACTCAACTTGTTTGAAGGAGGAATGCAGCCTATGACTACAAGAACGCCGCCCCCACAGTCAAATAAAGAGGTGGAAACATTATGCTTTGGGTGTGTTCTTCTACCAAGGACAGGAAAACTGCACTGCATCAAAAGGAGGATGGATGGGGTCATGTATTGTCAAATCTTGGGTGAGCACCTCTTTCTCTCAGCCAGGGCATTGAAAAGGAGTCATGGTTGACTCATGCTGGAATACAGGGTGAGTATTCCAGCATGACAATGATCCAAAGCACACGGCCAAAGAAACAAAGGACTGGCTCAAGAAGAAGAATATTATTGAGGTCTGGGAGTGGCCTAGTCTCCTGATGTTAATCATAACAAAAATCTGTGGATGGAGAGAAGAGTTGTCAAACATAAGCCACAAAACATTGATGACATTGGAGAGGATCAGCAAAGAGGAGTGGGACAAAATCCATCCTGAGATGTGTGCAAAACATTTGGCCAACTACAACATACACCTGACCTCCGTGATTGCAGTGAAGCAGTAAATCACTTGGTGATCAAATAATAATTTTGTTCAAATTAATTTATAACGTTTCTGAAATTATTATAATTTTTTTTCCACCGTTCAAACAAACCTATCATTGAAATTATGAAGTGATCATGTCTATCAGCAAACTTACAACATCAGCAGAGGCTCAAATAGTTTTTCCTGATGGTACATCGGGTTAAAGTGGTCCTGTGACGCTAGACTGAGTGTGCTGTGTCCTTTTCTCCTCTTTGCAGAGTTTGGACCACTGATCAGGACGACTGATCCTAATAAAATGAAAACAGAAATCTCTAAGCTCAAAGCAAATGGTGGTGGAGATGCCCCAGAGATGTGCTTCTCCGGACTTCAGGTACTAAAGTGGACTAACCCTAACCCAACCATAACCCTAATCCTCAATATACTGACAACAAAACAAACAAATAAATTTAATCCAAGGTACTCATTGAACTGGGATTTCAGGTGTACCATTACACCCGTAGTAATTATTGATAAAGGTGGAATTAGAAATGCTGATTTTAAACTTTATTTCTCTAGCTGGCTCTCACTGGAGCTCCTTCCTCATCCTACATCTATGTTTTCACTGACGCTGTAGCCAAAGACATCGCCCTAAAAGACACCATCACTGCCCTCATTAGGAGCACCAAATCCACGGTAAATAAGACTTCTATTGGACAGTGATCAATGTTCACTCATTCTGACAAGATGAGGTTTGGTTTAATCTCTTTAATGTATCCTCTCAGGTGTCATTCTTTATGACTACAGCCAGCAGAAGGCGTCGTCGTTCTGTCGTAGCTGCTTCCTTTGAAGACTACAAGGACCTAGCGGTAGCATCTGGAGGCCAGGCCATCCAAGTGTCCAAGGCTCAGCTGCCTCAGGCCACAGATGTTATCCTTGACACATCAACATCTGCCCTGGTAAGATCCTGATGCTGCAGGTATTACCCCATTATCATTGTTTGGCAATTGTAAACACAAATAGCAAAAAAGTGTCCACATTTTCTGTCAGAATCTCTTTGAATTGGTTCATATGAGACCTTCATGTATGTTGAAATGCATTGCTACATTTATGTTACACTCATGTGAATGTTGGAAAATTTTTCACAATTCCACAATTGAGTTTGTTCCAGTGGAGGTATTTGATTGGCAGATATGTTGTCTGGGGGCAATTTGTCCCTGCTGGGGTTTCCTTCTAGATGATGGGCAAGACAGAGCAGTTCGGTAGACCTTTCATGGAAGATAGAGCAGAGTACCTACCCTGGAGGGTTACCAGGGTCACCGTCTGCATGAGGAGCATGAAGGGTCCGGTGCATTGAGGATAACCTGGTATAGACCAAGACAGAGTGGTCTCATCCAAATGGGGAGGGGGTATTCATAGGTAGTGTCAGCTCATTAAGTAACAACAGACAGCTGCAGTTTCTAAGATCCACTCTATCGTATTCCAGTCAGAATTGACAAAGCTCCTTGGATGAGAAGCAAAACGTCTTCAGGAAACCAAACAAGTCCAGTTACCTTCATTTAAGCCCTTTGGACATCCAGAGATTCCAAAACTGGCATTTTGAACAAGAAACATCTCCTCTCTGACTGGGAAGGGGCTGAGGCTTGTGGAAGAAGCTGAGCGGTTCCGGCTATAGCTGGTTTCACCTCGACACATAAAACTGGCTCTGGTACCCAAATCCTTGAAAGTGGCTGGACCTTCTATTTGCTTGAGTTGCTCCAGGTGAGAGAAGGACCAGGGAGGACTTTTTGATTCCCTCCAGATTTTATAACTGTATGTTGGTGTTACAGACCTGGCCGTCTAGGTACCAGGGTAACAATGAAGGACACATGCTCGGGTGCAAAAATAAGTGAAACCATTTATTTACAAAGGGAACTGAACAATGAAAACCGGTGGCAAAACAATAACAACTGGACTGGGGGTCTCTGCTGACCAAAACACGTATGTGTGGAGACCTGAACAACTTCCCCAAATGGTCTCTGGTCACTTAGCCTTAGCGCCAAAAATGTATTCCCCCTTAAGAATCAGTCTTCTCCTAAAAGGGGAATAAAAGCAGAGACAAGTTGTTATTTTAACACAAAAACAAATCAAACAAAGTTCCAAACCAAAACGCCACCGGGGAGACAACAGTCCAGAGAACCTCTGTCCTGCTGCCCCCCTGAACTGAAGACAGGCTGGCTTTTTGTAGCTGAGCCAGCCTGATTGCAACCAGGGACAGCTGGTTGAGGCAATCAGTGGGAGAGGGCCCAGGTGTGGCGTGCCATCTCTCACACACACACTGGAAGGGAGGAAACCAGAGGAGAAAATATATAAACAAACAGCCAAGGGCTGTAACACTTCCCCCCTTAAAAGAAATTAAAGCTATAGGCTTTAATTTAAACAAAAAACCTCCCCACACAAACAGTCCCAAACAAACAAAACAAACTGCTCCTTCCAAAGTCCGGGGTGGTGCGTCGTGTAGCAAGGGAGGTGACCAACGGCGAAGCGGACCAACACAGTTCTGTATAGAGCCTCCATCCTCCTCCACGAGTCCCCAGCAGGGCACTTCCTCGTCCGTGACATGGTAGGAGGCGGTGTCGTCAGGGTGACGCGTCTCCATCATAGGACACATCTCCTCACGTCCCGAAGGAGGCAATAAGCGGGGCCACTCACCCACAGACGATCCATTGCGTCGAGTCTTCGTCCCTCCAGCCGAAGAGTCACCTCCCACGCCCACACACCCACAAGCACAAACAGAGCAAAAGTGGACGGAAAGGAGCAGCTGAAAAAAAGAAACCATAGAATTAAACAAGCACACCGAACACATGTCCATCGTGGCTTGGGATCATAAGATCCCGGACGAGCCCCCATTTGTTACAGACCTGGCCGTCTAGGTACCAGGGTAACAATGAAGGACACATGCTCGGGTGCAAAAATAAGTGAAACCATTTATTTACAAAGGGAACTGAACAATGAAAACCGGTGGCAAAACAATAACAACTGGACTGGGGGTCTCTGCTGACCAAAACACGTATGTGTGGAGACCTGAACAACTTCCCCAAAAGGTCTCTGGTCACTTAGCCTTAGCGCCAAAAATGTATTCCCCCTTAAGAATCAGTCTTCTCCTAAAAGGGGAATAAAAGCAGAGACAAGTTGTTATTTTAACACAAAAACAAATCAAACAAAGTTCCAAACCAAAACGCCACCGGGGAGACAACAGTCCAGAGAACCTCTGTCCTGCTGCCCCCCTGAACTGAAGACAGGCTGGCTTTTTGTAGCTGAGCCAGCCTGATTGCAACCAGGGACAGCTGGTTGAGGCAATCAGTGGGAGAGGGCCCAGGTGTGGCGTGCCATCTCTCACACACACACACTGGAAGGGAGGAAACCAGAGGAGAAAATATATAAACAAACAGCCAAGGGCTGTAACAGTTGGTGTTTACCCCAGGGGACAAAAGGGACAGCCTGGCACCTTTGGGCCAGGCAGCGGGATGCTGGTTATAGGGATTCAGAGATAAATCATCTGTTTTGTTTTGCTCCATCTCTCCATTAGGTGACCGTTCTCCACAAAGCGTGGAAAGGAGAAACGGCAGAAACCTTCCCCTTCATGCTTGACGAATCCCTGAAAGCCGTCACAATCTACATCACAGGGACCTCTATAGCTTTTACACTGACCAACCCTGCCGGTAGCCTATAAACACAACCTAGTGTAGAGGACCAGAGTTAGGGATTTTTCAAATAATTATTGATGTGGTTTGCATTTTTTAGGCGAGAGCCAGAATTACGATGAGGCTAAAGGTAAACTGGGAACCATTAAGACGGTGGGCAACCTCAACAGAATTCGTCTCAACCCTGACAAGCAGTCAGGAACCTGGCAGATCAGAATTGGATCAACCCACCCGTACACACTCAAAGTCACAGGTCAGAAATGGTTCATTTGTCCTTTAAATATGAACAAACCTTCATTTATTTGGGGTTTCTACTGCCAGTTTTGGTTCATTCGTAACTTTTTGGTCACTAAACTGATTCAAACAATCTCTTGCTGTAACTGCTAAGTAATTCACAACACCCAATGCGACTAACAATGTGTGTTTTTAAATGCGCTTGATAAATAAACTGGTATGATATGGTAACATATCTTGCAATTTTATGTGAAATCGTGCATTGTTGATTTTTTTTCAAGATTTAACCTAAATGTCTTTAACATCATCCTGTCTCAATGTAATGTAATTTTAGACTGGCAGCAGACAATAAGAATTCCTTTGATGAATGCTGAGCTGTTTTCTTGTTGAGTATCTGTACTAACTATAAGTGCTTTTGTTTGCAGGCCAGAGCACAATCACCTTCATTTACGACTTTGTGGAGAAGTTCACTGGACCTCACTCAGGTTATGCAATTCTCAGTGGGCGTCCACTAGCAGGTATGCTGTCGCCAAGTGGTTTTATTAGGGGTGTGAAATTATGAGATTAATTGAGATTAATTAATCACAGCCACATTTAGTGCACTATTTTTTTAATCTCATTTTTAATCTATAACTTTACTGGGACTTTTCTAGCCTACCTGTTGGGATATTTTATTTAAAATTTTTATTTATTTTATGTAATTATATTTATATTTAACTGTCATGCCATACCACATGTCAGATTTTGTGAAAAAGCGTAATATTTTGTGATAAACTTTTGATATGCTAACTTATAGCACTGTAATTTACAGGTCTATTTTAATTTTAGATAAATGTTTTAGTAACAAGCTCTGTGATCACTATTTGCATTAATCAAGAAGTGTTCCTTGATGTGTTAACGTAGATTATTCTATATGGACCTGATGTTTTAGTTTTAAATTCTAATTATTCAAGACTGACAAAAGAGCTCAGTATTATTCCGCCTTGGTGATGTAACAGGAAAGTTTAGAAGTCTGTTAAAAGACTCTATAAAGCCAGTTTTTTTTGTTATATATTAATTTTTTAGTCTGCCATAAAAATACATTAAAATGAGGGATTTTCTCAGCCATTAGATTAAAAAAGAGATTAATTAGATTAATTAATTACAGGTCGTAATTAATCTAAAAAACATTTTAATCTCATGACAGCACTAGGTTTTATATTTTCACAACTAAATCAGGATTAAACTTTACAATGTTTTAGAGTTACAGAGACATATTCACCTCTGCTAAGAAGGCAGAACATTATGACTGGAGCAGGAAATGAATTGAACTACATATAAATATATATTTGTTTTTAAACCAGGCCAGCCTGCCACCCTGATGCTTTCAGTGCTTGGCAGAAAAGGACCATCTTCGACGACTGTTAAAGGTGTCGGCCTGCTAATAGTGTCTAGTCGTGATGAAGTTACCAACGGCACAATGACTGACATGGGCAATGGGGACATCCTGGTCACGGTGGATAAAGTTCCAGAGGGAGAGTTTGTGGTTGTTCTGACAGGAATGGACAAGGTATCTAACAGCGAATTTCAGAGGCAGTCAACCACTCAGATGTCCATCTCTAAGCTGAATATCCAGGTCTGTCCTTTCACCCCCTCATTATATCCTCACATAGAATTTAGATGTTTAAAGGCTCATTTGTTTTCTATTTCTTTGCCAGGCTGTGGTGGACAGCAGTGTTGAGCCTGGACAAACCCTGCAGATTCCCTTCCGTCTGATGACCCAAGGAGGCGGTGGTTTATACACCATCAATGCCAGAAACGACAAAGATTTTCCCATGACATACACGGACAAGTAAGATGAAGCTTCTAAAAATTATTATTTTGTTAAATGTTAACAAAAATGTTAATAGGTAAGCTTTTGATATGGAGCACAAAGTTTTCAGCGTATTTTTTATTTTTATTTTAATTACATATCCCTGTTTTTGCCTGGAGCCTGGCGCTAAATATCCCAATCTTCTTATCAAAAGTAAAGATTGATTCTAATTCCACTCAAATGGCCCAAAGCTGTTTATTTAGACAGTCCCTCGGTTGCTTCATATCTACTTTTTAAAAATTCCTGAAGTGTAATCTTAAAAGTAAGTGTTCTGTCCTCACTCTCCAGGTTTACCTTGACGACTGAACAATACGAAAATGCTACGTTAACCATTACACCACCCGCCAGTACGGAATCAGGCACAGATGTCACGCTGACGATTGAAGCCAAATCGTCCAGTGGTGCTGACTCCAATTATGTCATCCTGAGATTGTCTGTGGTCACCAAGGTAACACCAAGTTCTGCTTTTTGGTGCTTTTCTCCTAACAAGGATGTCTTTCAGGTCAAAGCTAGTATCGCATAAACCAACTATTTATGACAGCAGAAAGGAGATTTTTCATAATTACCTGAAACATGACAACTTAAAGTCTGGCTCCAGTGATATTTGTTAAAATACTGTCAGGCCCATGAAAAGATTTGATCTCTGGTGTGTGGGCCTAAGACAGGACCATGGGGGACGCCACACAACAATAGTTTAATTTTCATATAATCTAATCAGAATTTTTTTTTTATTCTGTTAGAGACAAATTATTTTGAGATGGACCAAGATTTCATTAAGAAGGATAACCAAGTTCCATCAGATATAGTTGATAAAGTTGTAAATTTGACCGGATTTTACTTTTTGTTTGGCCTCAAATGTGTCAAGTCAGCAGCTATATTTTCTACTCCAGTTTCTTAATGATTGAAAAAGTTAATTTTTGTTTTGCAATTTTCTATAAAGCAGAAACAAAATGTTAAAAAAAATTGGTTTCATCTTTGATCTTCCCTGAGTTATCAGTTCATTTTTTGCCTCAGAAAAACTGAGAACTCTTCTTGATGATAGCTTTCAAACTTGAAGGTGCAGTAGTCATTCTTAAAAGCCATTCAAGCCAGCTAGATTTTAATTTAAAAAAATATTCAAAAGTCTGAGCTTCTTTTCTTCAGGCTGGTACAACACCAGTTTGCGACACACACATAAGTAGGGGGCTGTTCTTGGTTTATTCTTAACTTCAAAATTACAGCAGCCCAGTGCCTCTGAGCGCCATCTGGGGAGTTCCTACCATCAACAAAACATCCGGATCACAAACCGAACTCTGTCCTGTCTGCCTGCTCACGGCAGGTCGTTTGCTCATTCTTGTGCAAACGACAAAGTTGAGAATGACTAAGTCACCTAAACGTTTCCAGACAAGAACAGAACCAGACTCTAAACAGAATGTGTAAAACAACTCCTTAAATGAAATTTGCAAACAGAACGGGACATTTCGTCTGTGATACTAAGCAACTAAGCTAGCTTCCTGTTTGGTTGCTCTGCCGAGAACGAGCGCTCAGAGGAGAGGTTTGATGGATGGCTTGTGATCCAATCATTTAGAAGGGGGACCAGCACTGGATTGGATGAGGTTTTTCAAGGATGGAACGTTTCAGAGGAGATTAAAATTTAAAATTTTTTTGACAAAACGTTTAATTTATTGGTTACCGTCGGTATGTGAAGAGCTTTTAAAGCAAAATTAGGAAAAAAGCTCCAGAAAACATCTCAGATGGTACCTGCATTCACAATAATAATTGTGTTATTCAGATGTAAAACTTCTCTTAAAAATTGTTCTCACAATGCAGAAATCTCCTTCTTCATTTATTCCATCCAGATTACAGACTTTTTCCAGCCACAGTGTGAAGTGAGCGTCCACACTGATGATTGTCCCAAAGATCTGTCCCAGTGTGGAGATTTCCAGTGGGAGCTCTCGGCTAACCTCACGGATGGAAACGGCACCGGGATAGAGAGGATCTCCCTGCGTCAGGGCAGTGGAATCCTTTCACATACGTCGCTGGCTGCTCCCAACATCGGGGCACATTATAACGCCTCCTGCTGCTCGCAGATTGTCGAGTTTGTAGCTGTAGATAAAGTTGGCAACGTGGGTAAATGTTTTCACTCGTTTAAGCGATCAGGCGCCTCTCCTGCTGTAACTCTGTCACTGCCACTGTGGTTTTGCCTCTTGGTGTCCATCTTTGTCGCAAGGCCTTGAAGACGTTTCATCTGCTGACATTCATTGTTTTTTGTTTTTAAGAATTTAAAAATGGAAAGAAGTTCTTCATTATGAATTCTTTATCTGCTGATGATCTATAATACTGTCATTATGAAATACATATTGTGTTATTTATTAGGTGTGGAACAGCTGTTTATTAAATCCTTTCATCTGATGTTTTTTTTTATTTCAAGGATTTTTGTGGTTAAATAAAATATATTAAGAAACTCGGAATTCATTGTGACTTTCTTTTGTCATTATTAGTTTTACATGATCAGACTCAGCGGTTCGTCCCACACCTGCTAAAACTCCCAAAAATACATTTCACATTTTTAACTAACAACCACCTGCACATTTAAGAATAAAATATAACAGAAATGGTTCCAACTCAGTCAAAAAATCATCTGTTAAAACATGCAAAGTTCAAGGGAAGGATGCAGCAATAATCTCGCTGCCATCCTTGTGCCTCGCTAGTTTTATTTTGTGATTCAAAAATTACAGCTGACCTGTGAGTGTCCTACAAATCCCAGAATGCAACAGAACAGCTAACAAGGCTAACCCAGCTTTCCCAGACCCTTTTTATTGTAGCAGAATCCACACGCCAGCTGCAAAAAAGCTAAAAAACACATTCTCAGTCTGAAGCAGAATTCATTTCCCAGGTCAGAAAGAGTTAATCAACGGTCTAAAGCATTCATCCACATTCTGGTGACCATGCCGATCAGTGAAAGTCAAATCAAATCTGTCTTTTTGTGACAGATTTCCTTTTTCCTGTTAACTTTAGCTTAAATATAGCTAATAAAGAGCAGCCCCTTGAGGAGAATCGCTGTCGTTGATGACTTCTGTCAAAACAGCTGATTCATGTTTGTGAGCGTCCCGCATTTCAGCAGCAACAGCCTGGGTCTGAGTCACAGTAACTGGAAATTCCATGACAAGAACTATCTGACCCCAAGTTAATGACTAGACACGGGAACTTTCCCAGCACCACTTCCTGTAAGGCCCACAGGCCCAGCAGCAAGGGTTACTGGAAGTGGTGAGACACAGAGGAACAAAGACCTTTTTAACAAATGATAAACTGAAAGTAAAACAGGTTTGAGACGTTATGTTTTTATGTTAGATAATCATGGAGCTGAACTTGGTTTTGGATTCACTTTGAAAATTCTCTGAGATTTGAAAAAAGCAAAAACCTGGAGTGAATAAAAAAAACTGACTTATTTTTTATTGTAATTATGTTTGACATTATTGTACTATTATAACAATTATTCTCATTTTGTTATTTTACTCTTCAAGACTTCAGCAGAGACCCTTTTGAATGGAATTAATGCAACCTGTCAAAATGTTTAACTTATGTTTTTTTAATGGTGTTACGACCCATAACTAAAGGGGAGAATAAGTAAAAAAAAACACCTTTATTCTAGAGCCGTCCCTCTGGAGCAGGGGTCACCAACTCCAGTCCTCGAGGGCTACCATCCTGCACATGCTATTTCTTTGCTCCTACACACCTGATTGAAATGAATGAGTAATTAACACACCTGCACAGAGTTAAACGTGGTAAGAGAGGATTAAATTACTCCATTCAGGTGTGTTAGAGCAGGAAACACAGAAAACTAGCAGGATGGTAGCCCTTGAGGACTGGAGTTGGTGACACCTGCTCTGGAGTCCCTCTTTCTCCTGGCTCCCAGCTGCCCCCACCCATACGGAAGAGATATCTTGTCAAGTTTGTATCTGTCTTGTCTGAAACTTTAATGAAATGCATACAAGAGTGAGACCAGATATAAGATCCCTAGAAAACTTGTATGTTTAGGTTACTTCTTAAAACCATATATGAGATTAACCCGACATACATTAGCCTTAAACGTAATATGAAACTTATATGAGTTTGACAACCATCAGTGAAACTAAACAATTGTAAGTTTTTATATGAACACACATTTTACTTGTGATGTCACAAATATAAAACAACTAACATTTAACACTGACAATAAGATGTAAGGGAAAACCACAAATTTATGAGAAGCTCGCTTTGAAACATGTAATAAAAAACCCTACAACATTGGAATTTTCCTCTGGGATAAATTAAAGTATTTTTCATTAATTTTTGGAAAGCTTAACTTTTTTTTTAGCATTTTTGCAAAAACTAGGCATCCTATTTCTGACTTTCAAATAATGTTTTTCCCGTTATTGCATTGTGACATTTAAAGAACAAACACTTCCAATAAGTTTGACAAATGATTAAATCATCAGAGTAAATATTCAAAATCCATCTTGAATGTATTCAATATAGACAAGAAAGATAAGAATATTCATTCATTTGTTGTAGAAATATTGTTCATTTTGCACAGGATCAGCAGATAACACAAAGATGTTTTTACGTGACCCAGATTCATTACGTCAGTGCTTAAAGGACCGTTTAAACACTAAATACATAAATGTTGCATTACAAAATGTTTTGACAGAACTATTTTCCACTCAGCTCGTAAAAATCAATAGCATATGTTATGTTAGCTTACCAGTCTGCCTTTGCATTGCTAGTTTTTACCCCATGTTGATCCAGTTAAGTCAAGAAGGAACAAATGATAGTTTTGTGTTTTTCTTATGTGATTCATTTGTTTCTAGTAATGTGAATTTGCATAAAATCAATAATTAAATGTGTGTGTTTTTTATCAGCTGAGATTTAAGAATTCTTACAAGAAAAATGTAAAAAAAACAAAGTTTACCATAATAAAGTATTGCCTGAACATACAGAGAAAACATGTAATCTAACATATTTTTATAATTTATGTATAAAAAGCATATAAAAAAGAGATAATTGCCCTGCAAACTACATTCACTTTAAATATAAAAAAAACTTTATGTAACATATTTAATTCATATATGTAAAGCATATGTCTTTATAACAGATATGTACTAAAAAACTGCAGAACTTATATGGAGCATCTATGGAAAACATACTTTGACTTCCTGCTATACCTCTTACTTAGTTTTCACACGGTCCTTATGTGATCCTGTTTATTATCATGTATGAAAGTAATGCGAAAGTGGCCACTTTCATGAGTAAATCATATAAGCCTTATATAATCCACTATATATGAAGCATACTAAAGTTGATGCATGTCTTTTATAAGTTTTTTCTATTTTTTTTCCATATGGGGTCAGCAGTTATCAGCTCCACCTGGTGACAATCAGGTACAGGCTTGGGGTCGTAACCATTGTCTCTCTACTTAGTTTTTGTAGCAATCTTTTATATATTTCATAAATTTTCTTCCACAAACAACAACAACAACAACTTTGAAGAACAAAGTATCTTTGGGGTGTCGGTGGTTCAACAGGATTGGAGTAAGGAGTTCACCCAGTAACCACTGGGCTGCTAGTTCAAACCCAGGCTCCATCTGTGTCACTTGTTGTGTCCTTGGGCAAGGCACTTCACTGCCTTACCTGCTGGTGGTGGTTGGCGGGACTGCTGGCACCTGTGCCTCTGTCAGTGAGCCCCAGGGCAGCTGTGGCTACGATGTAGCTGTGAATGAATGGTAAAAGCGCTTTGGAGTCCTCTGACTCAGAAAGATGCTCTACAAGTAAATTTATCATCATCATCATCATCATCATCATCACCATCATCATCATATCTTAAACCAGCAAACGTAAACATTTCGTTTAAAACAGATTCAGCTGTTTGTGTCCCTCTGAGTGCATGAATGTGATTTAAAGAAAATGACTGATGTGGATCTGAGCTTTAATTCTCCTGTGAGCATCTGTCAGCTATAAGCGCTGCAGCCGAGCATTAAAGCCTTTTAAAGCACCACGCCCCCTACTCTCACTTTCTCGTGTCACATCTGCTTCCAGCTGTTGGACGCTGCATAATCTCTCCATCTTCTGCAGTCAGATGTTTTCACCCTTTTCCTGCTGTTTCACTTCCATCATGTTTCTGTGTTGATGACACTTCCACAGGTGCTCGCGTCACTCAGCTAAATTAAATAGCATTTCTATTGTCTGGGTGCAATTTAGAACATTTGCAGGGTTTTTAAATTCAGACTATTTACCCTTAAAATGTTCTCTCTTTTTTATTATTATTTATTATGAGAAGCAAATAAAAATGTTGTTTCATAACATTATTTTATTTAACAAATGAAAATAATTATCCAGTAAAATTCCTTCTAAAATCTTATGATTATGTATTGATGAGCAGATTTTTAATTACGTCTCATAAATTAACATTATTTCTTTTTCGTTTGGCATCAGGGACGATTAAGTGAAAATATAAACTGAGGAATGATAAATACAAATAAATAAACAATGTTGGTAAATATTTCTGAAACAGTATAATCTCAATCCCTTAGGTTTGTTTGGTTTCCTTGATAAATAATAAAATAAATTAACGTTTTTCTTTCATATTTCTTCATTCTTCTCTCCCGTTTGTTTAATTCTCATCATTCCAACTGGAGGTTTAATCCCAGATCTTCCCTCTGATATATCCCGTCTGAATGGGAGCTACCTTGGTGATAATCCCTCGCTGCTGTGGCCTACATTAAACCAAAGCCTGAGTGATCGAGTGTGATGGAGCCACACAGAAACAAGTGAGCCGGTCAATCAGAATGGATATTAGATATGATAAAAATCCAATCACTCAGAGAGGTGGTCAGATGTTCAGCAGCTCAGATTTAAAGTGTTTCAGGGATGAAAGACCTGAAAAACCTAATCTGGCTCCCTCACTAAAGTCTATGGGTGTAATCTGTTCTTTGCTGCCCTCTGGTGGCTGGATGTAGCACAACAAGATGATTAAAACTGTAAACAAAAATAGAAAATTGGTTTCCAACAGATCAAAATCAAACCCAAACATAATCACAATGATACTTTTGTGCTGAATTTTTTTATATTTCTTAAAAAGAGACTAAATAAAAGAAAAACATTTAATCTCATATGCAAGCAACATAAGACCCAGCTACATTATTGAAAACATTATCTTACAAATACAACATTTGTACAGCAATATGTTTTGCAAACGTGAATATTTTACATATTTGAACTACTACAAATGCAAAAATAGTAATAAAAAGAAACAAATATAATATAATACACTTTCTCGTTCAGACACAGAGTGAATTAGTGTGATATTTACGCTTATTGCGGAGAGGTTAGTGCAAACTTAGTCAGCTGAATCTGCAGCTCCTTTCAAAATAAAACACCGTAAACAAACAATTTTGTTGACATGGGAGGCACCAGGATTTTGCCTCTGCAGTGGGGGTTGGGTGGGTCTCATAATTTGGAATTGCTAAACCCAAATCTTGCTGTTGCTATAGCAACCCCAAGCTACCGCCTGGCACCAACACTGTTGACTTCAGATGTTTTGAGGTACATCTGTATATTTAAGAATTTTATTGTTTGACCTTTACAGGGTTAATGAAATGTCACTCAGACCCCCACCGCCCTCTGTGGCCAGAATACCACACTTGCAACTTCAGAGTGGCGGTCCGGTCCCTGTTGGACTTAGTAAAGTGGAGCTGACATGCCTGGTGCTGCAGTCTGCTTCCAGCATGTTTCCTGCATGTTTTAGATCATGAACACAGCTGATGTGTTTGATTTAGTGATGAACCGCTCCTGCAGACACTAATGAAGGCTGAGGAGACATTTCAGCTGTTAGATTAAGGTGTTAAAATGACCAACGCACAGCCAGGAGAGAAGTTTCACTTTTGGTTTCACTAACGAACACTAGGGGGTGCTAAAAACAAGCCAAATCTGCATAGAATCCCTTTAATCTCCGCAACATTGTGGCCCCGATGCTGCTGAGGTTGTGTCACACTTAAACCAAATCCAGGAAACGTGCGCTGGTTGGTCTCACATTCGACCCAGGACTTTGTTTTTATTCTTAGTTGTAAATTTTGCTTTTAAAGTTTTACTTTTTCTTCTCTAGTTTTCAGGTTAGCTGCTGAAGACAAGCCGTTCTCTTCTAAAACAAACTATAATAACTTTAATTTCATGCCTAAATGAACTTTCTTAAGTTTTTCTTCATGTCATAAAATGACCCAAAACACACGGAGCAGAAATTAAAGCAACTCAACAATAAAAATAAATAAATACAAAAAAAAGAAGCAATAAATCAATTTAGCTGAAATTAATTAAAAAAAATCTTGTTAGACTGTGATGCTAAAGGGACACAAAGTTCATGATGTAATCATTTACTTTACTTATTATCTGGAATAAAAACAGACACATTTGATAAAATTATTTATTTTCCCCCAAAGAAAGACAAAAGATTCATCGAAATAAAATAAAGCAAAAGAAAAAATATAAATGACTTCTTACGCACATGGAAATATCGCTGCTAAAAAAGAAGAAACACTGCTTTTCTACATTCTTCTTCCAATAACAGTTACCAAATTACTTTACAAGTACTTTTATACATATGTAATATTAATAAACATGCACCGACACGTCTCAGCTTAGCTTTACCTGGTTTTCTGCCTCTCTCCCTGTGAGATCCATCTGATTGCCCCGAGGTCAGATGTGATCAGAGCTCACAGGCTCTGCATTCCCCCAACTTCTTCCTGCAGGAGTCCTTCAAACACGGACGCCAGACTCTGTCGGATTCTCACGCAGAACTCTGGGCAGCTGAAGGCGTACAGGATGGGGTTCAGCAGCGGATTTAAGAATGAAAATGTTGCAGCTAGAGGAAGCCACTTATCCACCACTTCAGAAGCATTTCCTGCATCAGCCGTCAGCTCCAGCATGCATAAGATGTGATAAGGAGCCCAGATGAGTGCGAATGCTGCAATCAGAATCGTCAGCAGTCTTGTGAAGCTTTTCGATATCCCCGGTGGAGTAGGCGTGTTGGGGGGTGAGGAGTTAGGTCTGAGCTTGGAAGAAGGCTTGACTAAGAGATTTTTATCCTTGCTGGTTGCAGGGAGATCTTTCTCTCCTGAGTTTTCAATGCTGCTCATGATCATCTCAGAAAACCTTCTGGTGCTTTGCCTTTTCCACCTCTCCATTTCTCTCAATTTGACAGTAACCGTGATGTAGCTTCCTGTTATTATCACTAGAGGGATGATGAATGCTAACAGTATTTTGGAGATGGCTGTGGATGCTTGTCTCACATTGCAGTCTCTCTCCAGAGTCTCGTTAGAGGACAGAAACAAAGCAAAGTTGTGATAGCACAACAGCTTGTCTTGGTCCTTCTTTTGAATGACTGTGCGATATAACGAGTAAGGGATCATATTTAACGCCGCCCACAGCCAGCCCAGTGCACACACCTTCCAGGCTCCCGACACGGACCGATGATGCCTGCTCCACAGAGGCATGACCAACAACAGTAAGCGGTCCAGGGAAATGACCGCCACCTGGAAGGCTGAAAAAAACATGTTCAGGAAAAAGATGGACGACTGCACTTTGCACAGTGATTCTCCAAGCGTCCAGCTGTTGTTGTTAAAATAGAAAGTGAAGAGTGGGAGTGTCAGGGTGGCCAGGAAGTCAGACATGGCCAGGTTCAGCACCCAAACAGAGGTCACGTTGCGATGCTTGAGGTGAAAACACAACACCCAGATGACGAGAGCGTTCTCCAAAATCCCCAGAGCTGAGAAGATCCCATGGAAACAAGCCATTACTGCACTGGTTTCGTTGCTTTGACTTTTGTTCCTCACCATTTCTATCAAGGGGCAGTAGATGGTGGCATTCAAGTCGTTTTGGGTCATGGCTGACATTATGTCCCTGAAAGAAAATAATATAATCACTGATTCAAATGTGTTAAACTGAGGAGGGTTTACACTTTTCTAACAAACAGACCCCACAACCTGATGCTGTTGTGATTTTAGTAGCAGATCGGTTCCCACCACTGCATTCATGCATTCATGCATTTTGTAACCATCAGCATAAAGATGGCTGATGTGTGTCTGTTTCTTGGTTAAAAAGTGAAACTGTTACGGCCTGACCATGCTGAAAGTGATAAATAATTTAAAAAGAAATGTTACAAACTTCATTATTGACAACCTGTTTTAGGGGTGAATTGTAGCTGCCTTGGAGTGTCACAAATGGGCATAAAAATATTTTTTGGTCACTTTGTAGTTTTTGTGTAATGTCATATTTTCTAAAACAAAAAGTCACGATTTTAGTCTTTGTGCACAAAAAAATGCAGAAATAAAACTCTCATATAATATTTAATAAGTCCCAATTTTTTACATGAATTTCATCTTTAGCTTCAGTCCTCACAAAATACAATAAAATATTTTTGTGTTTCTGATATTTAACCCCTTTATTGCCAGGTTTATGATCAAAACCAGAACTGTGAAAAAATGTAAAAAAAAATGAAAAATTCAAATCATTTTGTGTGTGTTATGTCCAGAGGACCTGTTTTAGGGGTGAATTGTAGCTGCCTTGGAGTGTCACAAATTGGCATAAAAATATATTTTGGTCACTTTGTAGTTTTTGTGTAATGTCATATTTTCTAAAAAAGTCACGATTTTAGTCTTTGTGCACAAAAAAATGCTGAAACAAAACCTCCTCATATAATATTTTATAAGTCCCATTTTTTTTACACAAATTTCATCCTTGGCTTCAGTCCTCACAAAATATAATAAAATATTTGTGTGTTTCTGAGATTTAACCCTTTATTTGCCAGGTTTATCTGTGTCAAAACCAGAAATGTAGACAAATTAAGAAATTAAATCATTTTTTTGCACGTTATGTCTAGAGGATTTGTTTTGGGGTGACTTTTCAACACCTGCAAATCAGAGGCGAGACGTTTGCATATCATTAATGTTAATGAGAAAGACTCCTCCGGCAACTTCAACCTCCTGAAACAGGAGCGCCAGAGCTTTTTGAAAACGACACATAAAGAATTCATTTATAGAAGAGAATGCAGCCTGGCTGCACAGTGGCGCAGTGGTTAGCGCAGTTGCCTTGCAGCGAGAAGGTTCTGGGTTCACATCCCGGCCTGGGGTCTTTCTGCATGGAGTTTGCATGTTCTCCCTGTGCACGCGTGGGTTCTCTCCGGGTACTCCGGCTTCCTCCCACAGTCCAAAAACATGACTGTCAGGTTGATTGGTCTCTCTAAATTGTCCTTAGGTGTGTGTGTGGTTGTTTGTCCTGTGTGTCTCTGTGTTGCCCTGCGATGGACTGGCAACCTGTCCAGGGTGTACCCCGCCTGCTTGCCCGATGACTGCTGGAGATAGGCACCAGCCCCCCGCAACCCTGCTCGGATGAGCGGCTACAGAAAATGGATGGATGGATGGATGGAAGAGGATGCAGCAGATTTATTGAATTAATGACTGACTGAGAGCCTAAAGAATCCAGATGGATTATCAGAATTACTTTTATCAGAAACCGGCCTGTCCAGTCTTATATGGTGCTACTGCCCCCTGGTGGAGGATCGACAGATTGCAAGAGCCAGTCTGATTCGCTAATTGCTGTTGTGTTGTTATAGTTACAAATTGAAATAAAACAGATTTTCATACATTTGTCATATAAACATTAGATAGAAAATAGATTTCTAAGTTAGATTTTCTCTATTATTATTGTTGTTATGTTATTATGTGTCATTTTTTCACAAAATACTCACATTTATTTATTTAGTCCACATTTTTTACATTTAAAGTTAAAGACAATAATCCAAATGTATTTTGAGATCGTTCCTAAACTAAATGAGTTGAATGATTGTTGTGAAGCTTTTTGTGGCTTTTAAAGCCGTTAACTGGTACCGGATAAAAACTGGACCAACTGGCTCGTTCTGACTGCGTAAAAACTGAACGGGTAAACGTTGGGCAACTTGAAAAACAATTGTTACACAAATGTGTTTGTGTTCTTAAGCCTGGAAGCTAGACATTATTTGACTTTCAGGACAGAAAATATCCTTCTGCGAACATTTTAAGAAGAAAATCGTGTCAGCCATTTTTGCTGTTGGAACGTTAAAAGGACAAAATGCTTTCATTTCCTAGAAAGAATAAAAAAGATGGTTATTTGTTTTTTCTCATCAGTCAGCTCTTTTGAGTGAATTTGATGAAGATGAGTGATTATTAACGTTTTTATCACTCAGTCGTTATGCAGCTTCACATTGTGTGGTTCCTCAGATTCCAGTGAATCTGCTGCGTTTAGCCCTGGGTGTTAATAAACAGTGTTTGGTTTATTACTTCTTTGTTGTAACGGCATTCCTTGGCCATAAATCTTGTATTGTTGGAAAGACGGATCTGTCATACAGCAAGATATAACTTGCAAGCCTGCCAGTAGCAGGTAAGGAGGGTGAGGTGTCTTGCCCAACGACACAATGACTGGGTTTGAACCAGTGACCCACTGGTTACACGGTGAACCCCTAACCCCCTTGAGCCACCGTCACCCTCTTCCAGGCAGCTACCCACACATCTAGCTGTGTTACTCCTCCTATGGAAGTGCTACCTTCACTCCACTCCTCTGGCTTTCTAACAATAGATTTATTTCTAAGAAGTTTTGTCACAACAAATAACCAAACACACATATCCTTACTGTTGCACTAAATTCACAACAAAAAGTATGAAAACTGGTTTAAAATTCGTTACCAGCACCAGACTTGTTACGAGAAACCATGATAGAATAAAATGAATCATTATTACCTCACTTGAGAGTTTATGCTCACAGACGAGAGGAAAAAACTTTTATAATCTTGTTTTGTCTTTCTGTTTCTCCAACGATGTGCTGTGACAGACACCCGAAAATCCCAGACAGACTTTCAGACGGCTGTGTGTGCGTGTGCGTGTGTGACTTAGCTCCACCTCTAAGGCTAAAAACCTTAGCAGGAAATGTGAACGATGCACGAAGATGAAAAGTTATTTCTAATATAGATGCAGAATGTTCATCTATACAGGAAGCAGGTCAGATTGTGGTGTGAGATCTGTGACATGTGGCGCAGCATTATGGAAAATATGAGCAAGGCTGCTCTTGCTGACATTTCACACCGGTTTGAAAATTGTTTAAGTCTTTATTTCTTCCATCAGTGATTAAAAATGTTGGCTGACAGTGAGCGGCGCCCCAAAACACACCCTGCAACCATTCAGCGTGGCATGGACGTGCAGATCATGTCTACATTGAATCCATCGGTCTAGACCATGTCTGTAGGACGTCCTAACTAGGTCTTTGCACAGAGGCAACAACCGTTAGACAAACTGCAGGTTTATGCAAAAGAGTGAAAAATGAAAGCATTCCAATAAAGTATCTTGGTTTTAAACTCAGAGTTGTTTTGCTAAACGTTTTTAAAACCACGTTAACGCAAAGTTGTACGTAATGTCACCAGATCACGCACAGTCTTTTACCCTTTAGATTCTCAACTGGTCTGGGTTCGAGACCCACGATCACCTCTTAATGACGAGCTGTGACCCAAATCGAGGAAAAATTTCAACTTCTCACATTTATTTAATTAAAAGATGATTACATTTGAACTTCTGGAGTGATAGTAGACAAAGCAACGCTGAGATCATGCTCTGTGTCCAGCCTGTTTCTCTGTTTGGTCTTTAGCTGAACAAGAGCTGAGAAGCTTCTCTCACAAAGATAGGTAGAGCTGAATGAATGGTAAGAAAGTTTTTACTGCTAAGGTGGCTATGGAAGTTTGCTCGCTCATACTCGTACTGCACCAGAACTGGGAGAGGCTTACCACCGCAAATTTCTGTTTTCAGCATGCACTCACATGACATGATGCATTCTAACATCTAAAAACACGTGCGTCCTGCTTTGTGCTGTAAAACTGCAGGAAGCAGTTAGCGCTCCCCGGCTGTCTCGCCACCTGCTGTTGAGGAGTGGGAAATGACTTCAAAATAAAACCGCATGATTATATTTTTTAACATTTTGCACTGGTAAAGGCCCATGACCCACCTTTGGGCCAGTTAAGGATCACTGCTTTAGCGTATGTGTAGAGTATCAGCCACAAACACGTGAAGTTTTAGCTCAGTATCTGTAGTTTAGAATAGAAAATAGAACAACACAAACACAAGAACAGCAGGTGAAAATTAATATTACAACCAAACTAGTTCAGGTAAAATAAATCTATTTAATAACTTTCTGTGGACCATTTATTTAACACAGACACCCTTTGGACTGTAGACGTCTGCCCTGATGGATTTTAGATACTTGACTAAGTAAAGTATCTCCCCCAAAGCTGAACTGATGCTTGTTTCTTTCAGAATGATGAAAAGTTTGTTTTAAATCTGATGTAAAAAGACTTACTGCGAACTCTAAGCTGTGTTTTGATTTTAATCCAGAAACTCGTTTAAATCTGACTGTTGAATCTGGTTTGTCTTAATTAAATAGACGTAAATTAGGAAAATCAAGACTTGTGGGTCGTTTTTGCCATTCCCAAACAAAATGAAATGACAGGAATGAAGAACAAATCAAAGAAACACAAGAAAAATGTTCATGTTTTCAGGTTAGAAGCTGCAACAAAATAAAGAAAACTAGGAAAATAAAAGAGTTTCCTTCTATTTAAGATTCATTTGATGATAAAAACTTTAAGAATATATGCTGGCCTACTTCAAAAAGCTCTATGATAACGTCTGTCTAAGGTGACCCGTTTGGTGAGTGACCTCATTTGATCACTTGTGCACGTTTTAGAACTAAAGCAGGAACATTTTTAAAAATTATAAAAAAAAAATGTTAAAAAATAAATAAAAATGGCACAAAAAAGATAAAGAGAAAACTACAAAGTAACAAAAAAGTGGAAAAGTGAAATAAATTCATTGATGGGTGCTGTTGAAGATTGAACTTTCAGCTCCACTTTCTGAGAACTCAGACTTTGATTCCAAATAATACAACACAATAGTGCCTATAAACGGGGAATCACGGCTTCACAGTTCAAAACAAGATGGCACTGATAGTTTCTCTATCTCTATCAATATTAAATAGCTACAATAACTGGCCTCGCAGATGGTTTCTCTTGAATAAACATCAGAAGCACCAAAAAACATAAGACAAGATATTCAACTTGTGCAAAATCTCAAAACCAGACTTAGAAATGCACCTTTGGAATTTGAGATTTGACTTGGATTTTCACCTACAAGACTTACAGGTTGAAGATGGAACACGAACACCACAGCGACATCTAGTGTGTGGAGGTTGTAGTTGCAATAATAGAACAAGGTTTCCAGCCGTCGGGATGCCAGGTTCTCTGCTGATACGTGACGTGAGCAGCCAGCACCATTTCCAGTGACGACCTAAACTCACTCTGGTTTTAGATCTTTTATGGTCGCTCCTCTTCTGAGAAGGAAAACGACATCTTCTGGGCTCAGAAGCAGCTGCTTGACTTGCAGAGTCCGACATTTTCCACAGTGCCAGCCTCGCTGTGCTGAGCAGACTGTTTACCGTATTTGGAAACCTGCAATCTAGTGGCTGGTAGATGTAAACATAAACCCAGTGTCCTACCCGTCATAATAAATATTTGATTATTTTATAATTAAAATATAGCTTTTAAAGGAAATACTGTACCTTCATTCTGCACACCTCTAAACGCCCCGCGGAGGGATTCTTTTTTTAAAATATAGCTTTTTATTAAATTGTTCCATATTCAACCTTTAAGACTTGACTTGAGATTGCATCTGAAGAATTTGAGATTTAAGGGCACTTGAAGGAACCCACGTGTGTTTCATAATAATTTGTAAAAGTGGGATCATATAAAGATTAAACAATAGTGGACCAAGAACAGAACCTTGCGGTACACCACAGGTAACCCCCATTGAATTGGAACTACAAACTAGTATCTGCCTTCAATGTATGATTTAAGCCACTTAAGAACAATACTGGAGAGGTCAACTCAGTGTTCTAACCTATCCAACAAAATACTATGATCAACCGTATCAAAAGCAGCACTGAGGTCCAAAAGCACAAGGATGGACAGTTTTTTTAGAATTCGTATTTAAATGCAGATCATTAACAACTTTTCTAAGAGCTGTTTCTGTGCTGTGGTTACAGCGAAAAAACCAGACTGGTAGATATCAAGGACGTTGTTTACTGAAAGGTATCTATTAATCTGAGTGTAGGCAGCCTTTTTGAGCACTTTGCTAAGAAATGGCAGATTAGAAATTGGATGATAATTTGAGACTAATGTTGGTTCAAGGCTGCTTTTCTTTAAAAACAGCAGACTCGCCGCTCAGAATGAGCAGAGAAGCTGCAGCAGGAGGGTTTTCTCTCCACCTCAGTCACTAGAAGAAAGGGAGGAGGATGTTTTTTTTAAGGAGGCGAGCGGCTCTGAGCCGTAACGTTTCATATCGGCAGGTGCGTGGTCGAGCCAGCTAGAGGTGCGGCCGAGACTAAGCTGGAGTCCAGTGCAGCGCAGCTGCATAACATGGCACAGACAACATGACCTGGCACTACTTAGCCATCAGCTGTTGCTGATTCTAAATCAATGTGGAGCAGAGTTTTAACCTGAAGATGGAGATATACGCTGCAAAAACTGAATTATAAGAAAGTAAAAAAGCCAAAATTTTAGACATTTTATTTTATTTTTAATCTAAAAAAATATCAATTATTCTCTAGAAAAATACTTAAAATAAGGTACATTATTAATATGATCCAAATTTTCTTGTTTGAGTAAAAATCTGCCAATGGGGTAAGAAAAAGTTGCTAGACATCTTAAAACTAGCTAATAAACCTAAAATTAGATTATTTTGCTAGTTTTAAGAATTCTAGCCAAGCATCTTTTGCTTACCCCATTGGCAGATTTTTTTTACTCAAAACATTCAAATTTGGATCATATATAAGATTATTTACCTTATTTTAAGCAATGATATTTTTCTAGAGATGAATTTAGACTAAAATTAAGATAAAATGTTTAAAAATTGGATTTTTTTTACTTTTGTAGAAATAATTTTTTGCAGTGAAATACAGTTTTGGGCTGAATTAATGAACTTTATGTAAGATGCACTAAACTGCCACAATAACAACCACACATGTCTACAGCACTATTAGACACTCATCTATACAGGTTATCAGGAAAATAAGTTTATTTAGGTAGTTGCTCTTTAGATTATAAAACTGTTATCTTCATCACATTGTGACATTTGGTACAATGTCTTTTATGAAGCAAACTTTTATTAGGTTGTCTTTATTGAGCAATGTACTTTGGACCAATCAGCAGGCAGGAGAGGGGTCACGATATCTTCTTGCTTCTCTTGTTATCTCAAACATCAGTTTTTATGGAGGGCAGGGTATGTTGCTCGGAATTTAAAGAAAAACTTCAGTTTATGGCCTGAATGAACGACACCCTCATAAAACAATATAAAAACACTAAACGTGTCATCATACAAGTACCGTATATAAGTAGCTGTAGATAAGTTGTGGCACAATGTTTCTGTTCGTTTAGGAGCTGGGACTCGTCCAGGTAGGGTCTTCACAGGTAAAACTGTTTAGTTTAGAATAGACTTTGATAATCCCACAGAGGGAAAAATCACTTGCTTCAGTGAGAATTTAAACATTGTCACTGGTCTTTTAACTTTTTCTAGATAAACTAAATGATCAGAAACGTCTACACTGATGAAAACAAGAAATAAAACTTTAAGTATCTGCTTTTGAATTTTTTTAATAATATATTTACAATTTTACATTTTAAAGTCAGAGGGTTCTGTTGGTCATACCAAAAACATGAACATGCAAAAAAAACCCAAAACAAACTATCTTGAAAGCGTGTCAGTTGGCAACAAATGACCTGAAATAAGCTGTTATTTTTATCATATAAATATTGTTATTAGGAAAGATTAAAAATCTGATGGAAAGACAGAAAAAGACAATGAAAAAATTAATAAATTTCCACTTGCCTTCTAGAGGTTTACAGATGTTTGTCTGATTCTCCAAAATAAAACAAATGCATCCAGTCTGAAGGTCAATAACTACTTTTGAACATGTTTTTTTTATTCTGTTAGTCTGGATTAACTAAAAAAACACGTTATGGTGCATTAATACAAACTTTAATTCTGTTTAATTAACACCAGAATAGATGAAGATATCCTGTCATTCATCTTCTTTGACTTATTTTACTTGCCTGAGAAACCCGACTCTAACTCATTTCCTCTATAATATAATCTGTACAGAGTCATCATGGCCTCCGTGCTGTGTATATCACTACTGGTTCTGGTTCTGTCGGGCCCCAGCGTGGCCTTTGTTCCGATCGGGGGAGGAACGTCCACCCATGTCAGCATTACAGGAACAGCTCTTCTGCAGAAAGTTACAGAGACGTGTCGGGCGGTGGCTGAGGCAGCGGGTCATGAGTTCAAACCCACGGTAAGACAGAAGATAGAGCATGTGTAAAAAAAGTATGTTCAAAATAAAAAAGATGTTTGATCTGTGGTTTATTTTTACAGTTGATTATGAGGAATACTTAAACTCTACAAGCACCATCAAATCAAGCTCTTTATGTTTATTTTTTGCACATGAATGGAGACAGATGCATGCACACAAAAAAACAGCACAAATTAATATTAACAAAAGAGCAAGTATGGTGAAAATGTGTGAAATTCATGCATTTTTAGATTGATTTAAGCCTGAAATAATAGTATGAAAGTGGAAAAAGAAGATAATCTTAAAATAATCCCATTTTCAGTTGTATTTTTCTTCTAATGATTTGTATATTATTTTGTAATTATAATTATTACAGTCATAATCAGAGCCTACTTGGACTACACGAAGGCACTCCTTATCCTGTCTCGGCCCTGAAAGGGCTGCAGGTCGTTCAGAACGCTGCAGCTAGGTTTTACGTAGCCGTATCACTCCAGTTCTGGCGCATCTTAACTAGATACTGATTTTTGTGTTGAAATCCCTAAATGAACTAGCACCATCTTATCTATCTGACCTGCTCACTCCCTATGTACGTGCATGCATCGAGGTCTGATGACCTCCGGCTACTTTGCACACCCCGTATGTCCTATAAGTCACAGTGAAAATGGGCGTTTATGTATGCTGCTCCCGTGTTCTGGAATTCACTACCCATCACAGTTAGACAGGTATCTTCTCTGGCCATTTTTAAATCTCGTTTAAAGACTGACTGTTATGGCTTGGCCTTCAGCCAGTGACTCTTTTATTGCTTTTATTGCCTAGTATCGATGGTCTTATTTGGATTGTTTTCTCTGTCCTATTTGTTTTTAATGAATGTGACCGTGCAGCACTTTGGACATCTCTCATGCTGTATTATTTAAATGTGCTATAGAGATGAAACATTATGGTATGGTACTTTTCATTTTCTATGGTTTTTAGACGATCTCTTCATATGTAAATCCTGACTCTGATGTTGTTTTTTATATTAAGCCGACAATTGTTTTTATATTTTTATGGTTTACTGTATAGTTAATGTGTAAAAACTGAATCATATCAGATGCAGGTCTGTAAATGTCCTCAATAATTCACTAGTCTGTTCACCCATTTGCACACATGGAGGTTTAGTCGTACAACTGCAGTCCTTAATGTAGATTTAGTTCACTCGGTAACACTTTACAATGAAGGTCCCTTTATTAACGTTACTTAGTGCATTATTAAGCATTAATAAACAAAGGGTCCCTTTCATAACGTTACCATTATTGTTAATTATTAAGTGTCCTTAAGGTTAGGACAAAGGGCCGGGGGCGTGTCTGCTTAGTAATGCATTACATCATATCATTAAGTACTTGTTAATACTTTATTTAATAGTTTTATTAATGCTTAACAATGCACTAAATAACGTTAATAAAGGGACCCTTATTTTAAAGTGTTACCATTTGTAGTGACTATCAAGTCGTACTTTTAGTCACTCTTGCCCAGCCAGCACACATAGGTGGGCCCCATATGGAATCTATGGGTCCCACCAGGGTTTGTCCGCAGTTTCCATGGTGGCCCCAAGGGGGTTTGCCCATGTTTGAGTCAAACCCTCTGAAAACTCATGTGGGGCCTGTTAAAATTTATGTGGGCAAAAATCTTTCTGGGCAAACTCCCATGTGGCCATCGTGGAAACTGCGGACAAACCCTGGTGGGACCTAGCCTGGCAAGCCATCCTATATATGTGAATATATAGTCTGGCCTCGAACCATTGACGACTCTCAGTCGTGAGGCGAGATCTACGGTTGTCTTTCAAAATGTCAGCACGCAATTGGATAGCGCTAGGACCAATCAGAGTGACAAACAAGGTGACGTAATCACGGCGACGGAAAAGCGGGAGGCATTAATGGCGTCTAACATCAATGATTTCTGTTGTTTTTGTATGAAAAACACGCGAATATCAGGTGTGCTGGGACATTGCACTACTTTGTTTGATAAAAATAAGAAGCCGCTAAGTATATCAGACAGACTTACGCACGTTGGAGTCTAAATAATCCAATGTTGATGACAAAGCCGTTTCAAACGAACATGGTTCCTGAGTTGCCGCCATGTTGCTTGGGTTCGCGGCAGCAGTGCTGACGTCATCGGCTACTCCCGCTCTGTGATTGGCCCAAAATATAGAGCGCTGTGATTGGCCCAACCAAAACTATAGCGAGCTGTGATTGGACAGCCACAGGCAGTGAGGGTTCCTATGAAGATTGCCTAGACCAAACTCTGCAAAGCAAGAATTTGGTCTAGTTCACTAGGCTAGGTGGGACCCATACGGCTTGCCCATATAGATCCCATATGGGGCCCACCTATGTGTGCTGGATTGGGTGTGGGTAGAGGCAATGACTCACTTCAACAACTGTCCAGGCAAAAGGTGCATTTGGGTTTGTATTCCCATTTATTGAAGATGTTGACAATTAGTAGTCCAAAGTGGCGTTTTCTTTCCTCTCAAGATTTTTGCATTAGGTAACAATATAACAGCAGATTTGATATATGTTGAAAACCAATGAAGCGGTAAAAACTTCCCGTCACCCAAAAAACGCTGGTGCACTGCCACCTTTTCACCTATATAGGCTCCACGGCGCCACCAGTGGTTAAGAATATAAGCAGCAGTGCAATAAATGAACATAAAAAGTTACTAAACAAACTTAACCTGAATTATGATCTAAACCAAAACAATATTGCCTCCTACTCCGTTCACTTGCTATTTTAAAAAAAAATATCAGTCACTCTGAGTTTAACATGCAGGCTAAATGTGAAAATAGTCGTCTACCCCTGTTTCCAGCATCAGTCGTTGATAGAAAATAGACGGGGAAACACTCGGATTAGAAAAACTTGGTCATTAAAAAATTTTGAACTCTTATTTTGAAATTCAGGGCCCCTCCCCAGAGGAGCTTGTCCAGGCCTGTCTGGGCCCCACAGCAACAGGAGACGTGTCTGGTGCCAAGTTTCAATCAGCTCTTCAAGAGATCTATACCCAGAACGGGTTGGTGGATCGAGACTTTGTCAACAGGTGAAACAGAAGAACCAACAAGACTCGTTTAAGCATTGATCTGATAAATGTTTACATGTGAAAAACATGTTCGCAGTGCTCCACATCACTTCAACTCCGAAGCTTTCCTAGAGGGACGTGGTCTGATCATGGAGGGCATGGTGGCCATAAAGGCCAATGTTCGAGGGGAGAACTTTAAAGCTGCCAGGGAAACGTTGGGGAGGGTCCTTCACACACTCCAGGTGAGAACCAGAAAAATGACAACAGTGCATCTCATTTTAAAAAGCAGTCAAGTTCCTCATTAGGATGCAAAAAAATACACAAAAACAACGTTTTTGACATCAAAAGCAGCAAAACAGAGAAAACAAAGAGATTTCTATTTTTAAAAGGAGGCCAATGGATACATTTAGACCCAGAAACCGAGTCATAACATGTTTATGTATATTTACAGGACTTCTACAGCCACAGTAACTGGGTGGAGCTGGGATACTCAGAGCCATATATCAACCTCATACGGCCGGACCTTCCTATTGAAAACCTGGCAGGTAAATGAGTCTAAATGCTAAAGAGCAGGACAGCATGTTCTATGGGTTGGGTAAAATGTCATAAATATTGGACATGCAGTATATGTCATTTTATCTGGCTGAGAAAGAGCCGATGTTTGCTGTGACTCAGTCTGCTTTATGTCCTGGGAGTGTCGTTCAGCCACAAGCTCGATTAAGCAACCCGGACAGAACATTTCTGGTTCTGGTATTTCTAGATTGTGAAATGCACACAAATCCATAAAGATCGTTCTTTGTGTTTTTGGTCTGTAGATGTGAACACTGCCACCTGCAGTAACTGTGCCAGTGGAACTTGCTCAAATCAGATCCTCAAGGACATCATAAAGAAGAAGAAACTCACATCAGGCTACATGGGAATCTTCTCCTCAGCAAAGCCTGCAGGTAAGATGTCTCAAATATTCATCTCAGAAAACAAATTCACCTAATCACAAGAAAGGAAAAGTAGGAGAAAATTTCACTGACATGGTAGCGTCAGCATTGGAGGTCTAGAACATGACCAGTTTGGCCGATTGGCTTCAAATATTGGAACGGGAGTTTAAGATCTCATGTTTGGTGAGGCTGTAGAGCAGGACCTGTTAATTAGTTTTGACATGTCAAGTATGGGAGGTCAAGTGAAAAAGTTGAAGAGAGAAGTTTAAGTGGCCACATGGTTCAATTCAATTCAGTTTAGTTATATAGCACCAAATCATGACAAGAGTCATCTCAAGGCACTTCACAAAGTAAACATTCCAACTAAGTTCAGTTCATTATGCCAATTAGATGAAAGTTTCCTATAAGGAAAGTATTGCTAAACATTTTAGCAAACTGTTCCCACTTGTCCTCTCCCTCCTGTCCTGTTCACCAGGGAAGTGTAGCCATGGAGGTGCAGCAGATCTCACCAGCACAACCGTTCCTCGTGGAGGAATCCACAAAGATGAGCGCAATCCACACAACGCAGCCTTCCATGATGCTGCTGTCAACTTGGCCACGGCTGCAAGCCTCCAGCTGCTGGAGGACGTCCGCTTAGCAACAGGGGACCGAGACTTTCTCAGGTACAACAGCAAGATATAAAACATGTGGGCAGCAGTAGCTCAGGAGGTAGAATGGGTTGTCCATTGTAGGTTTGATCCTGGCTCCTGCCACTTAACCCGCCTTGCCTGCTGGTGGTGGTCGGAGGGACCAGTGGCGCCTGTGTTCGGCAGCCTCACTTCCGTCAGTGCGCCCCAGGGCAGCTGTAGAAATTGTAGCTCATCCCCACCAGTGTGTGAATGGGTAGATGACTGATTGTGTTGTGAAGTGCCTTGGGCGGTTGTAGAACCCTAAAGCTTGGTTTATGCTTGACGCGTCCGCGAGGTCCGCACAGCTCCCCACGGCCAAATTACGTAATTTTAGCTACAACGCCCAAAGTTTCCGCACCGCACACCAAAGGAAATTTCCTAACTATGTGGACGGTCTCGCACGGACTGGCAAGAGCTCGTGGAGGTTCGTAAATACAAACATCTCTATGATTCGGCTCATAAAGATCACCGTGTTCAAAATATTGTTAATAATTCGTGGAGAGAAATTGCTGTCACACTCGGAAAAGACGAGGAAGCAGTAAAAAAAATGTAAAACAACAGTGACTTCTACTTCTACTATGCTGTAGTGTTGGATGCATGCCGTAGAGCCCCATACCGCCCCCTACAGTCTGGGAGAATATTGGCTCACAGCGGAGACAAGCCGCAGAAGGTAGGAAGGAACCATTTCCGCATGGAATGTACATGCGTCAAGCATAAACCGACCTTAGGAAGGTGCTATACAAATACAGGCCATGTGTATATATTGAGAGCAAGCTGCAAGTTAAAAAGTGTTTTGTCCTTTCTTACAGAATGATGGGGATTGCACGCTCGTCCGTTGTGTGCTTTGTGATCGACACCACTGGCAGCATGAAAGATGACATTGATGAAGCTCGATCAGTTGTTTATGAGCTCATTAACAGCAAGAAAGGAACCCAGGATGAACCATCTGAGTATATCCTTGTGCCCTTCAATGATCCACGTATGACAAATACTACATTACCCTGGCAATGCTTTAGCACTGTAGATGCTTCATGCTTTACTCTTTTCCTCCTCTTTGTAGATTTCGGACCAATGATCAGGACAAGTGACCCTGAAAAAATGAAAACAGAAATCTCTAAGCTCACCGCAAATGGTGGTGGAGATATACCAGAGATGTGCCTTTCTGGACTTCAGGTACCACAGTGGACTGAATTTTGTCTTTTATAATAGTAAGTATTAAAAAAGGTGGATTTACAGATGCTGATTTTTGAACCTTTATTTCTCTAGCTGGCTCTCACTGGAGCCCCTTCCTCATCCCACATCTATGTTTTCACTGACGCTGTAGCCAAAGACATCGCCTTAAAAGACACCATCGTTGCCCTCATCAGAAGCACCAAATCCACGGTAAATACGGAGGTTCACTGAATAATGTCCAACGTTCACCCAGTCTGAGAAGGTGCTTAGGCTGAAGTTGGTTTACTCTCTCCTCTTAGGTGTCATTCTTTATGACTACAGCCAGTAGAAGGCATCGTCGTTCTGTCAGAGATGCTTCCTTTGGAGACTACAAAGACCTAGCTGTAGCATCTGGAGGCCAGGCCATCCAAGTGTCCAAGGCTCAGCTGCCTCAGGCCACAGATGTCATCCTTGACACATCAACATCTGCCCTGGTAAGATCCTGATACTGCAGGTGTACCAGGGCTTACATGTCTCACTAATTATTTCTTCCTATCAGGTGACAACTTTTCAGCAAGTACGAAACACTGGAAGTGAAGAGACTTTCTCCTTCATATTGGATGAATCACTGAAAAATATCACAATCTACATCACAGGAGTATCTATAGCGTTTACGCTGACCAACCCTAAAGGTAACGTACAGATCCAGACACCTATGGAGAACGAGTAACTGTCTTTCATGCTACAAAATGTTCATTTTTGAAGATGCATGTTAAACATTTGCAGATGTGAAGCAGAGGTTTGATGAGGCTAGAGGAAGACTGGGGACCATTCAGACGGTGGGCAACCTCAGGAGGTTTCGCCTGAACGCGAACCATCAGCCTGGAACCTGGCAGCTGTACACCAGAACATCCCAGCCATATACAGTTAAAGTCACAGGTCAGATGCTGTTTATACACTCAAGATGGGTGTGGATGGTATGTTATGATTGATTTTAACTGTTCTTTTTGCAGGGTGAATAACTACAACATGCAAAGAATTTGTTGCACAATTTTGAGTTTATTCTGGATTTGTTTTATTTTCAACACAGGCTGATATATCGACACCCCTATGAACATTCACCCCGACATATCTCGTAAAATGTCTACCAGCACGTTCCACCTTGAACAAAGGGTTCTGTTTTTGTGGCCATCAACAAGTTTCATTCATAATTTTGGCTGACATACGACCATTATTCTAGACCTCCTCATGAAACTGGTTTTCCTGGCACCGACTCAGGTTATAAGCAAAGTTCACAAATGTTAAAAAAATTTCCCACCAGGGTTTGTCTGCAGTTTCCACGGTGGCCCCATGGGGGTTTGCCCAGAAAGATTTTTGTCCACATTAATTTTAACGGGCCCTACATGGGTTTTCAGAGGGTTTGACTCAAACACAGGCAAACCCCTGTGGGGTCACTATTTTTAACTTTGAATAAAGTCTTTAAAGTGACACCAAGCCTCTGACTTGATGAGGTGGAGAAGTGGTTGATGGTTGGTAAAACAATACATTTGACTTGTGTCACAAAGACATGTAGGCTACAGTGTTTGACAGCCATTGTTTAGTGAGTTCTTGTTGAGAGGTATTTACTCAACTTTCATTTGTTTGCAGGCCAGAGCACAATTACCTTCATTTATGACTTTGTGGAAAAATTCACTGGACCTCACCCAGGATATGCAGTTCTTAGTGGCCGTCCACAAGCAGGTACAATGGCTTCCAGTGGTTTTATAGTTCGACAGTTATACCAGGAATTGTACCATAACCCTTTACTACTACAATAACATCATCTCTGCTGATAAAGTGTCTAGTTGTACATTAGATGACTGTTAAAAGTAGGGGAAGTCAACTAACTTAAAAAAAAACACCTTATAAATGCATGGCAATTTGTTTTATTCTTCTCCATAATCCAGGCCAGCCTGCCACCCTGATGCTTTCAGTACTTGGCAGAAAAGGTTCATCATCAGTGACTGTTAACGATGTCAGCCTGCTGATACCATCTAGCCGTGACGCTGTTACCAACGGCACAATGACTGACATGGGCAATGGAGACATCCTGGTCACTGTGGATAAAGTCCCTGAGGGAGAGTTCGTGGTGGCTCTGACAGGAACAAACCAAGTGTCTAACAATGAGTTTCAGAGGCAGTCAAATACAAAGATGTCCATCTCTAAGCTGAACATCCAGGTCTGTCTTTTCATAGCCTTTTTCTATCCTCACAAAGAATTTGCGTAAAGCTGCAATAGCAAGTATGGAAAACATATTAGCTCAAAACGTTTTTCATGCCTCTTAACAACGTTCTAACATAGCTATAAATATGGCTTGGACCAAAACCAACCATTGGACCATCTTGGTCTCGCCAAACCGCCGCACTTCCCTGGGTCCTCCATTCATTATGCACATTTTACAACAGAACACCACTGGTGTGAGAGGTTCTCCGCTCAATAATATCAGAGAAGGAGAAACAGCCGGCTGCTACCACTTCAACTTTAGGACAAACTACCAGAGTCCCAAAAAGATAAACACCATTTGAAGTCACGAGCAACAAAAGATGTTTGGATGTAGAAAACGGATACTGGTGTTTAGCACTAGCTCGTTTCCTCTGGCAATGTGGGTTTGTGGTTCCGGCAGAAGCATCTCAGGGTAGATATATCCGAGGGAAGGGATGAGTGTTCCACAACAGTGTTTGCATTCAAAACCTAGCTTGTTCTGTAGATTCGCTATAGCAGCTTCACATAAACAAAGAAAAACTGATGGCAAATGATTCAAGAATTTACAAATGATGAGAAATTTGATTTTCTTTGCCAGGCTATGGTGGACAGCAGTGTTGAGCCTGGAAAACCCTTTAACGTCCCCTTCAGTGTGATGACCCAGGCAGGCAGTGGTTCATACCTGGTCAGCGCCAGGAATGACAGAAATTTTAACATGACCTTCCCAGATCGGTAAGAAGAAGCTGCTAAATGGTTCCCTTGTAAACTGTCATGGTATAAATAATGACTTGATGGATACTGGATGGCATTTTCATGTAGAAGCAGGCAACTGGTTTAATCTTTAGGAATGTTTTTTTTAGTAAAGATAAAGTCTGATACTGTTATAAATGTTGTTTCTTCCTTGTTTGATTGGATTTAACAAAAAACATATTAGCACACGGGCTTCATATGGCTGTTGGAATATTGGCATTTTTTAAAATGTCAGATCTTAAGTATTAATCCCAATTAACAGTTGCTTGGGGCTGAGTTATGACACTTTGAGTAAAATCCCAATCTAACATTTGGGAGTCTAAAGACATTTATATTCTATTGTATTGTTCAACCAAAAGTTAAAAGCTGTATACCTTAAATTTCACAAATCCTAAAAATGCATTTTCTCCTCTCAGCATCAACTTGTCGACAGGGAAGTATACCAAGGCTACGTTGACCATTACACCACCTGCCAACACAGAATCAGGCACCGATGTCACTCTGACGATCGAAGTCAAGGCGTCCAGTGGTGTTGATTCCAATTACATCGTTCTGAGATTGTCTGTGGTCACCAAGGTAACCATGTTTAATACTAAAATTACAATACTAAATCTACGTTTTAGATTTAATTTATGGAAACATCTAATGTTTCTTTTATCTCATCCAGATTACAGACTTTTTACCGCCACAGTGTGAAGTGGTGAGCGTCCACGCTGACGACTGTCCCAAAGATTTGTCCCAGTGTGGAGATTTCCAGTGGGAGCTCTCGGCTAACCTCACAGATGGAAACGGCACCGGGATAGAGCGGCTCTTCCTGAGTCAGGGCAGTGGAATCCTTTTCCATACGTCACTGGCTGCTCCCAACATCGAGGCACATTATAACGCCTCCTGCTGCTCGCAGATTGTCGAGTTTGTAGCCGTAGATAAAGTTGGTAACGTGGGTAAATGTTATCACTCAATTAAGGATTCAGGTGCCTCTCCAGCTGTAACTCTGTCACTGCAACTGTGGTTTTGCCTCTTGGTGTCCATCTTTGTTGCAAGGCCTTGAAGACGTTTCATTTTCGTTGGTTAAATCAGTAGAGCAGGAAAAATGTGGCAATTTTGTTGTGTAATGTTATTGTTGTTCATCTTTGTTTTCCCACTATTTTTTTTAATGTATAGAACACTTATGACATTACGCCATAGCTTTACAGTTTTGTTGAGATTTTCCTGTAATATTCAGCATGAAAACTTATCATCAGACAGAGAGAGATTTGATTGTAAAACAGAAACTCTTGCTGGGGGAGTCTAAGATCTAAGTAATTCTGACTGTTGTGTTTTTACATACGTTATCATATTTGGCACACTGATTTCCACATTTATAAGACTGCTACCTCTTTAACAGGATTAGTACATCCTAAAAAATCTTCAAATACACACGTATTTGTTTCACTTTCATTATTAAAGTAATTTCACGATCAGATTTAATGAAACTTATATGGTTATTGCCATTATTAGCATTTCGCAACAGTTCAGTATTTAAAAAAATTTGTTTTCTGAGTTGTTTTTGTCGCCACAATACAAACATAAACTTAATGTCATAATGTGTATATATTTTTGTCTGCTTTCACCATGATTGACAGATAACAAACATACACACGTAGGCTAGCTGTGTCCAAATCCAGGGGTTGCATGCTCATGAGTACCCGTCCTCATTGGTCTCAGGAGAACGTGTTCTTCCGTGACCGCTTAGACCGGATGTTAACAGCTGTGAATGTGGACATTCAAGCCTTAAATAAAAGTCCCGCCCCTACTCCTGTCACCTAGCAACTGCTTAAAGAAAATCTATAAAATATGGATCCACGATGCTGGATTATTCACGGTTAATTGTATAATTCATTTTATGATTTACCAATTTTATGAACTGTAATGACGAACAAGAATACAAAAACACATTACAGGCCTAATGACAATGGGAAACGCCTAAAAACACAACCACTTCAGGCTTTTACTTTGTGTACACTCAGATATGAATGAACTAGTCATTCTGCTGCGTCTCCCGTTTCTACAGAAATCAATCCCGCAGTGCATCACGGAATTTACGGAGGTGAGGAGACCGCGGAG
>SSNS01000184.1:806217-826591 GCA_006937985.1 Aphyosemion australe
TGTCAGAGATGCTTCCTTTGGAGACTACAAAGACCTAGCTGTAGCATCTGGAGGCCAGGCCATCCAAGTGTCCAAGGCTCAGCTGCCTCAGGCCACAGATGTCATCCTTGACACATCAACATCTGCCCTGGTAAGATCCTGATACTGCAGGTGTACCAGGGCTTACATGTCTCACTAATTATTTCTTCCTATCAGGTGACAACTTTTCAGCAAGTACGAAACACTGGAAGTGAAGAGACTTTCTCCTTCATATTGGATGAATCACTGAAAAATATCACAATCTACATCACAGGAGTATCTATAGCGTTTACGCTGACCAACCCTAAAGGTAACGTACAGATCCAGACACCTATGGAGAACGAGTAACTGTCTTTCATGCTACAAAATGTTCATTTTTGAAGATGCATGTTAAACATTTGCAGATGTGAAGCAGAGGTTTGATGAGGCTAGAGGAAGACTGGGGACCATTCAGACGGTGGGCAACCTCAGGAGGTTTCGCCTGAACGGGAACCATCAGCCTGGAACCTGGCAGCTGTACACCAGAACATCCCAGCCATATACAGTTAAAGTCACAGGTCAGATGCTGTTTATACACTCAAGATGGGTGTGGATGGTATGTTATGATTGATTTGAACTGTTCTTTTTGCAGGGTGAATAACTACAACATGCAAAGAATTTGTTGCACAATTTTGAGTTTATTCTGGATTTGTTTTATTTTCAACACAGGCTGATATATCGACACCCCTATGAACACTTACCCCGACATATCTCGTAAAATGTCTACCAGCACGTTCCACCTTGAACAAAGGGTTCTGTTTTTGTGACCATCAACAAGTTTCATTCATAATTTTGGCTGACATACGACGATTAAGCCTGGGACACACAGGAGACAGACGCGCTGCGCCACGGAAGCGCCGCAGTTAAATGGTCACACAGGAAGCGCCGCGCCGCTGAACCAAAGACTGTAGCGCTGAACGCTTCTTGGAAAGTCATGTGATAGTCACAACATCTTGAGAACAGGAACAGCCGCTCCGCGCCGCGGCGTGCGAGATAGAACTGGCGCCTATCTTCAGCGCCTCTGCGCGGACCGGCGCTTCTGGGACGCGACGCTGCGCTCCCCGTGTAGCCACTCTCATGGCTTCTAATGGCTTCTATTTAAAATGACGGCGCGGGCGTGACGCGGCGCGTCTGTCTCCTGTGTGTCCCAGGCTTTATTCTAGACCTCCTCATGAAACTGGTTTTCCTGGCACCGACTCAGGTTATAAGCAAAGTTCACAACTGTTAAAAAAATTTGGGAAGACGACTCCTGAAGCCAAATGTTACCCTTATTCTTACCAGAACCCAGGTCTGATGAGTGTTTGGGGGTCTTCCCAGCCAGCACACATAGGTGGGCCCCATATGGAATCTATATGGGCAAGCTGTATGGGTCCCACCAGGGTTTGTCTGCAGTTTCCACGGTGGCCCCATGGGGGTTTGCCCAGAAAGATTTTTGTCCACATTAATTTTAACGGGCCCTACATGGGTTTTCAGAGGGTTTGACTCAAACACAGGCAAACCCCTGTGGGGTCACTATTTTTAACTTTGAATAAAGTCTTTAAAGTGACACCAAGCCTCTGACTTGATGAGGTGGAGAAGTGGTTGATGGTTGGTAAAACAATACATTTGACTTTGTGTGTCACAAAGACATGTAGGCTACAGTGTTTGACAGCCATTGTTTAGTGAGTTCTTGTTGAGAGGTATTTACTCAACTTTCATTTGTTTGCAGGCCAGAGCACAATTACCTTCATTTATGACTTTGTGGAAAAATTCACTGGACCTCACCCAGGATATGCAGTTCTTAGTGGCCGTCCACAAGCAGGTACAATGGCTTCCAGTGGTTTTATAGTTCGACAGTTATACCAGGAATTGTACCATAACCCTTTACTACTACAATAACATCATCTCTGCTGATAAAGTGTCTAGTTGTACATTATATGACTGTTAAAAGTAGGGGAAGTCAACTAACTTAAAAAAAAACACCTTATAAATGCATGGCAATTTGTTTTATTCTTCTCCATAATCCAGGCCAGCCTGCCACCCTGATGCTTTCAGTACTTGGCAGAAAAGGTTCATCATCAGTGACTGTTAACGATGTCAGCCTGCTGATACCATCTAGCCGTGACGCTGTTACCAACGGCACAATGACTGACATGGGCAATGGAGACATCCTGGTCACTGTGGATAAAGTCCCCGAGGGAGAGTTCGTGGTGGCTCTGACAGGAACAAACCAAGTGTCTAACAATGAGTTTCAGAGGCAGTCAAATACAAAGATGTCCATCTCTAAGCTGAACATCCAGGTCTGTCTTTTCATAGCCTTTTTCTATCCTCACAAAGAATTTGCGTAAAGCTGCAATAGCAAGTATGGAAAACATATTAGCTCAAAACGTTTTTCATGCCTCTTAACAACGTTCTAACATAGCTATAAATATGGCTTGGACCAAAACCAACCATTGGACCATCTTGGTCTCGCCAAACCGCCGCACTTCCCTGGGTCCTCCATTCATTATGCACATTTTACAACAGAACACCACTGGTGTGAGAGGTTCTCCGCTCAATAATATCAGAGAAGGAGAAACAGCCTGCTGCTACCACTTCAACTTTAGGACAAACTACCAGAGTCCCAAAAAGATAAACACCATTTGAAGTCACGAGCAACAAAAGATGTTTGGATGTAGAAAACGGATACTGGTGTTTATCTCGTTTCCTCTGGCAATGTGGGTTTGTGGTTCCGGCAGGAGCATCTCAGGGTAGATATCCGAGGGAAGGGATGAGTGTTCCACAACAGTGTTTGCATTCAAAACCTAGCTTGTTCTGTAGATTCGCTATAGCAGCTTCACATAAACAAAGAAAAACTGATGGCAAATGATTCAAGAATTTACAAATGATGAGAAATTTGATTTTCTTTGCCAGGCTATGGTGGACAGCAGTGTTGAGCCTGGAAAACCCTTTAACGTCCCCTTCAGTGTGATGACCCAGGCAGGCAGTGGTTCATACCTGGTCAGCGCCAGGAATGACAGAAATTTTAACATGACCTTCCCAGATCGGTAAGAAGAAGCTGCTAAATGGTTCCCTTGTAAACTGTCATGGTATAAATAATGACTTGATGGATACTGGATGGCATTTTCATGTAGAAGCAGGCAACTGGTTTAATCTTTAGGAATGTTTTTTTTAGTAAAGATAAAGTCTGATACTGTTATAAATGTTGTTTCTTCCTTGTTTGATTGGATTTAACAAAAAAACATATTAGCACACGGGCTTCACATGGCTGTTGGAATATTGGCATTTTTTTAAAATGTCAGATCTTAAGTATTAATCCCAATTAACAGTTGCTTGGGGCTGAGTTATGACACTTTGAGTAAAATCCCAATCTAACATTTGGGAGTCTAAAGACATTTATATTCTATTGTGTTGTTCAACCAAAAGTTAAAAGCTGTATACCTTAAATTTCACAAATCCTAAAAATGCNATGCTGGTGAAGGTTCTATGGGCATTAGGGGTGTAACAATATCCAGATCTCACGATGCGATATTTATTGCGATATTGTGGGGAGGCTCATGATAATAAGACTCACAACATAAAATACTTTGACTGGAATCCTCCGTGCTGCGTTCACCGCTGTAGCCTCCATCCTCCATGTTTGTTTATCTTAGCTGTGTGGGCTGCACGCACTCCCATTGGCGAACTGGACGATGACGCGGACTGCTATGCTCCAGTGTCATTTTTACCTCAAGACGTACTGTACGATATTGTGACAAGACCACGACGATATCGTGATATTGCCAATATTGTTACAGCTCTAATGGGCGTGTTTCCATCAGCCTCTGAGGGCCAGTCCAAACACACCCACATCACCCCGCTCCTCTTCCAGCTTCACTGGCTGCCGGTTAACTTCAGGGTTCATTTCCAGATCCTGGTTCTGGTTTTTAGGGCCTTACATGGACAAGCACCATCATACATTGGTGATCTTCTCAGTCCTACACCCCCAGCAGGTCCCTGAGGTCCAGTGATCAAAGCCTACTGGTTGTGAAGCGCACCAGGCTAAAGACCAAAGGTGACAGATCATTTGCTGCTGTGGCCCCCAGACTCTGGATCTCTCTCCCCCTGAGCCTGAGACCAGTGGACTCAGTGGTCTCCTTTAAAAACTCACCTGTTCAGGTGGCTGTGGCGTGACCTTCGGTTCATCTTTGTCTTCCTCTTGTGCTTCTTTTCCAAGCTGCAGATAATCAACAGCAACAAGTCAAATGTGGTTTTAAATTCTAGGACAGCTTTAAAGTTTAAAAGATGGTTTCAGGAGGACACTGTAGATGCTTCAAGCTTCCTAATAGGTTTCATTTTGTGTTTAGCAATGATAAAAACAACAAACAAATAAAAAAGTGAATAACATTCTAGCAGTCTAAAATCAGGAGGTGGTTTATTCTCTTGTTTCCTACTTGATGAAGAAATATCTGTGGTAAGAAACACTGTGGAACTCCAAAAAGCAAAAGAATGGCTATGCTACCTGTGGCAGAGGTAAAAGTGTTCAGAAAGAGAAAAATGACACCACAATAATGGACTTCTGTGCCGGCTTGTATTGAAAAGGAGTTGCTAAAGTGTTTCTGACTCGTATAACGATTTTCTGTGGGCGCCGGTGACCGTGCAGACAAAGGAAACAGCCTGAAGACAGCCTCTGCAAGTGGTGTCCAAAAAGTTAACCATTGTGCACAGAGGAGGAGAATTAAGCTGCTCCACTGAAATGTGGATGTTTGAATCCTCACCTGAACCTGAACAGAACTTCTTCAGAGGGAAGAATGAAGCTCGATTCAACGATTCAAGGTGAGGTCATCTGGAATAACGAGCAAAATATTAAACACAGAACAGTAACTTAATTAAAGGATGTGATTATTATTATATTACAGTTTTACCGTGCTCAATTCTGAATCTGGCTATGCTAGTTGAGCTTATTAGCAACTTGTCAAATGTAAAATTGTTTTACTGATTTCTTTTCTTACTGAAAACATTCAGAACATCTCATCTCATACAAACATTCTTGCATGTCTGTTAGCAAAATCTCATCGACCAGAGGACCGATTTGAATGAAACTCGTCATCTATAAGTTAGAGCCAAGGTGCTCCCCACAGACAAACCACCTTAATAAATCATCTTTGGTACGTTCATACTGTGTGTTTTTTTCGTAATTCTTTTACTTTTCGTTCTTTATAAAACACAGATAGATCTTTTTTTACCTTATTGTGCTGACGTTTCGATCGTCGCTGCGATCTTCATCTGAGCTAAGCCGCTGAAAGCAGCTTCACTTCCGCTTCCGTTTATGTGCGGGCAGCAGGGGGCGATGTCATTGCCCCCTGCTGCCCGCACATAAAGAATGAAAAGTAAAAGAATCACCTTAATAAACACAAAAATATCTATGAGTCATTCAATGCTTGGTTTTCAGCTCAAATGTGCTGTTTTAGTGAGTAGCCCCTGACTGCAGTACGCAGATCGGGGCGGAGCTCAACGTGGGCGGAGTCAAACGTTTAACTCCTCCTTCTCAACCCCGCTCACTGAAACCAGAGGGAGGGTGTGCTTACTGTGTGACAGAAGCAGCTGGCAGAATGGAGGTAGGCACGGTTTTTCACTTTTAACGATACCAAGTATTCATGTTGGGGCGAAAACGTTATTAACGTGGACTTAAAAGGTATTTTTCTGAGTTTTAGATTAATATAATTTGGCCGAAAATGTATTTTAACCTTTATTTAACCAGATGAGTCGATTAAGAACTCATTCTCATTTACAACGACGATCTGGCCAAGAGGCAGCAGCAACAGACACATAGTTAGCTTTACACAAACAGATAAGATAAAGAACAGATAAGATAAAAAATACAAGATAAAAAAAAACAGATAAAAATAAGATAAAACAGCTAGACATAAAGACAAATGACTGTTCTCATAATATGTACAAGCCATCAAAACAGACTTAAAACAATCTTTAAGTACTCAGAAGCAAAATGTTATTAAAAAAAATAAATTTTTATTAATCTGGACTTAAAAAGTATTTTTCTGAGTTTTAGATTAATATAATATCTGGCATACTGTTGAGGGGAAATATTATAGCTTTGGGGAGAAAATGTTATGTGATCTTTATTACTTTTGTGAGAAATATTATATTTTACGTGGGGAAAATATGTTACTTTTTTGATCGTTGTTACATGCTAAATATAGAATAAGGTAAGAATAATCAATTTAACTAGTTAGCAACTAATTAGTAAATGATGTGATTTAAGCAGACTTGAAAAGGTACCATTCATAAACATTAGACATTCTGATAGCCTACATCTGAGTAATGTGCAGGAAATTGATGTTGGGCTTCCTTGTTGAGATAGTACATGTTAGCATCCATGACATGAATGGGGAACGAAGTATGTTCCCTGTTGTGGGCTTTTCTTATTTCACTGTTTCTGCCTTCTCCAACCAGTATTTTAATATTTATTGTCTTTACTTTGGATTAGGAGAATTCTCTGCTTAAGGACACCTTTGAGGCAGCAAGGTGGCGTGGCACCAGATCCTTCAAGGGAAAAATTTGCCTTCCCGGGTCATCACCATGGACAAGGAAGCTTGCTTTAGGGGCAGTACAACTGTAACACATGTATGATGGCCTGGATGAAGAGGAGATCAAAGATATCATGGAACCATTCCTGTTCATTTTTAGTTTGCAGGCAGACTATGAGGAGTTCTGTGTAGAAATTATAGACAAAAGGAAGATGCAGGTGTTTTCTGGATTTGAAATGCCATAGAATAATTTTCTGTCCACACACTGCAGGAATGTGTTTAGTGTTTGTGTCTGAGTGTTATGGTATTCATTTTTGTGTTCTGTTTCCTCAGTAAATTGTTTTCTGGAGGTTTTCTTGTTTTTGTGTGCTCTTTGGTTCTTTTGTTTGTTCCTGTGTTGGCTTTNGACACGTTGCATCTAGTTGCTTTGACTTCCACAGAAATGTGAAAAGCCAAATGTTCACACACAAGCTTCTACATCAGGTGTGCCCAAAACATCCATCTGAGACATAAAAAAGGGCATTTCTAAACTAAGAGCACATAACACAACCTACAACAATCTAAACTTATCACAATAAACATTTAAAACATGCATTTTATTTATTTTAAACATAATTCTTTATATTTTCGAACGCACACACCCTGCATTTTTGACCTTCTACTGTTCAGATCACCAATGTTCTTGATAGAAAGTCAATTTCCTACTTAGTTTTATCTTTATGTACACTTGAAACGTGCTTTTTCAGGTGGGCGCTTTGTGTGAATTTCTTGGGGCAGTGTGGGCAGGCGTGTGGTTTCTCTCCTGTGTGAGTTAATTTGTGCCTTTTTAGATTGTTGCCGTCTAAAAATCCTTTCCCACAGTAGGGACACCAATGCCTCTTTTCTCCTTTGTGCCACCTTAAGTGTAAATTTAGTTCTATTCTCCTTATGAATCGTCTTTCACACAGGTCACACTTGTAGGGTCTCTCTCCAGTGTGGCTCCGTATGTGGCCTTCCACGTCTAGTTTACTGTGGAATTCTTTGTTGCATATCTGGCATATGAAAGGTTTTAATTTTCTGTGGACCATCTGAATGTGTTTGCCGACTGCGTAACGATAGACGAATCCTTTTCCACACAGCGGGCACAAATGAATCCTACCGTTTCGATGCACACGATCATGGCGTTTGAAAGTCTTGGAGTCTGGGAAATATTTTCCGCAGAGTTTACATGTGAAAGGTCGGTAAATTTTGTGAAGACTGACGTGACTCTCCAGAGCAGTGGTGCTCTCAAAAACACGGCCACATTCGCCACACTGATTTCTCAATAGATGCCTGCCAATTACAGCCAATGGCTGTAGGGGTGATACCGTGGGGGTCGGCTGAAGCGGTATAACTGGATTTCTGAACTCTACCTTCAGGCGTGGTTCTGGTATTTTGTCTACTATGGGCACTTCGTTAGGCGGTAGAGTAGGAGGGTACCACACTTCGGCTTTGCACATTTTCACAACTTTACTTTTGGTCTTTGTTTTGTTTTTAACATGCCGTTTGCGACTCTTTACCCGTGGTCTCTTGGCGTTTTTGGTACCGGTCTCAGTCTTATTGGCATTTGAACGTTTATTCAAGCTGACCTGTAACAAGACGTGAAGAAGACAAATTCAGTAATTCATGAGAAAAATACAAGTACAGAAATCATTATTGGGACTTGTTTCAATGACCTAAAAGTAGATTACCTCATTCTGTAATGATGATGATGTAGACGGCTGTTCCGGGATCCGAGCTTTGGTCATCTGAAACCGGGGGTCTGATTTGTCTGTGGGCATTGCAGACATTTGCTTGAAAAGACCCCAAGCTTGGTCCTCTTGCAGTTTTGAGATGGAGACAGATTTCTGGGTTGATACTGAAGGTGGGAGCCGAACTAATCTGACCACTGCACAGAGTTTCTGCTCAGCAGCTGGTGGTACTTCAGCAGACACCAATGTCTGTACCGGCTCAATGGTTTCTGAACTCAAATCTGATTTTTTACGAGAAATGTTTGTTGTGCAAGCAAAGGTAGTTTGGTTAGGAGGGTCCAGAGTGCGAGTTGAGTCATTCTTTTCTATAGCCAACGAGTCATCTGCAGTAGATAAACTTGACTCCTCTAATATGGAACTCAACTGTGGCAATGGTAGGGAAACAGAAGTTGCTGGTACAGTGGTGTCCTGCTTTTCTGCAAGAACTGGCTTGTTGGATGCATCAGTTGGCACCTGTATTGGACTAACAGTTATGTTGGGAGAAGCTTCATGATGTGTTGCGATGGTGGTGGACTGTAAAGGGAGAATGGGGTCTAGTTCTCTAACGGTAACCTGGGTGGATTGTTGAGGAGAAGGAATTACAGGTTTTCCACAAGATGATGGAGATGGATTCATTTTCAGATCTGTAGACTCAGCTTTGGAAGGTGGGGTTTGCAACATTCCTGAAGTTTTAGATGCTTTTGATAAAGCAGGTCTTTTCACAATAATGATTTTACGAGATATATTACTCATTGCCGCCAAATTTATCCGAGGTAGAGGACGTGGCTGTGCAGCAGCTTCAGTTGCAGCAACTAATGGTACAGATGATGATACTGGTAATGTAGGAGTATTAAGAGAGGCTGCCTTTTGTGGTTGTTTTGGGATGAGAACCAAATGTTGATCCAAACTCACAACCGTACCAGGTGCGGAGGCATCAAGTGTCTTCACTGTTGGCTGAGCTTCAACAGGAGGTGTTTGTTGTGCTGCAGAGGTCTCTGAGGGACTTATAGGGGAAGCAGAGTGGACCTGAGGTTGAGGTGTGGTCTGTGATGGGGTGACTGTATGATCCATGCTCGACTGATTCATGGCATCGACAAGCAGCAATGCATCCTGAAGGCTTACAGGGGTGCAGCATTTTCTGTGCACGGCCGAAGGTGCTTGTGGTAACTCCCTGTGTGGAGTGAGTGGCGTTTGGCTTTCTAATGAATGTTCAAAAGACCGAGCATCAGCTCCGTGTTCTACTTCTGTTGAATTCTGCAAAGAATTAACAGTTTGTTTTTCATACAAAAGGCTGCAACTCAATGGTTCAACCAAAGAAGGCAATGGACCAATTTTTCTTTTCTGGCCTTCCAATGACATGTTTGCATTATCATGGACAACTGGAGAAACAAGACATAAAGTCTTTATAAAGTCACTGGGAGATGCTTTAGAAGACTCTGATAAAGAAACAGTCCCTGTAACTACTGGAAGTGATGGCACAGTATCTGTCTGTCTTGTTACTGGGATGGTTAAGTTGTCCGAGACTCTTGAAACCCCAGTGACTGGTGAAGGAAGACTTTTCTTTGGTGTTTTTTTGGGCAGCCGCCCTTTCCTGCGGGGTGCTGGTTTATTGTTGGCTTTGCCTTCTGGTAGATTAAATACCATTTCTTTGTTGACTCGTATAGACTCTGGCAATAGTTCACTTACTGTGTGAACACCAAGATGTTGCTGCACAACAGCTCTAGTATGTTCACTAATAGACGATGGACTGTCCAGGTGACTTTCTTGAGGAATCAATAATTGTTTTCTAGGTGTTTTACGTTTTCCTGGTGAACTCAACTCTGTCTTTTTTTGGAAAACATCAGACTCTACTTTAATGTCATCCCTGAGAGCATCTTTGAGTGAAATAACAAATGAATGCTTAATTTCAGGTGACTGCACTCCCTGAGAATTGCTGTTGATTCCTAAAGGTAGTTGAAAAACCAATCCAGTCTCGTTATTTTTTTTTGGTGATGAAATTTGCTCTGCTGAAGACTCTTGGCTAATTCTAGGCTTTTCATGCTGAGTTCCGGTAGATGTTCTTACTGAAAATGGACACAAAAAACAACATTAAAAGTAACATAATAAAAAATTATGCTGAAAATGATTGGGAGGAATTTTCTTGTTCTAAACTCACTTGATTTATTGGTCAGAAAATGACCAGGGACCACATCATTGTCAGCTTTCTCTTCCTTCAAGGCAAACTCAAAAGAAACATTGTCCAGCTCCTGCATGAAAGTAATACATTTGGTGTAAAACTGGACATGTGTAGAGGCAATCTTTTTCAAAATTCTTACTTTTGCTCTCATACCTCTTGTTTGACCAGTACTACAGACATCTCAGGGTTTCCACTCTTGAAGTAATTGTGGTCATGGAAATTCTGATCCTTGGAGTCCAAGGTGCATTGGTGTCCTTGGTTTTGCGGCGCAGATTCCATCAAAGGTTGACATTCCTCCACCAGAACTGTGCAGTACGGAACAATGTCTGCATTGAAAAACATAAAAGAAATGAGTTATCTTTTAAACATGGTTATTTACTGTGTTACTTTTAAAATGTAATTCCCTTACAGAACTTAAAAAGATTAGAAAATCTTATTTCTAATTATAATCAAGTCACTGAGTGTTTCCTGCAGGCTGAACATGAAAATAGTCTCCACCTATCTCCTGCATTAGCTTCTGATAGAAAATAGACTCTAGGTGAAACTCTAGGATTAGAAAATCCTGACAGATCTACGTCACACTGTCACTTAACATCCATGGACTCACCCATCTTGACCCACGATGGGGAAGGCTGTTGTTGGTTTAGCGTCCAGGAAACAGCAGAGAACGTCTGGGCTAGTAGAAGCTAACCGTTAGCATTAGCAACTCCACCACACAGCAGAACTCCTCCAGGCTTGTGTTATTTGTGGAGATAAAACATCAACGTTGCAGAGCAAACAGAGTCAGTGGTAGAGTCGTGTTGCTGTTAGCCAATCAGAGGAGAGATGTCCACATATCAGGAAATAAGACCAAATCCTGCCACCTGAAGCTACTTCCTCCTTCAGCTGACTTGTACTTCCTGATTCAGGTGCATCTGAGCTTAAACTTGGCCTGGCTCCATTTTACTTCAAACAAGCAGAGAAATTTTGAGAATTTATATTTCAATGCCTGTTTAAGTTATGTTCTTCTCTAATGCCTGAAGATTTTTTTTAAATAAACCTCTAATTAATCCTAAACAAATATGTTTCATGACATGATCAGCTTAACCTTCTGATATTGTCAAATCTCATCTAAAAGTATCAGACAGCATTAAAAATAAAAAAGTGATTTGTTTTATCAGGCTATATTCATATAGCCTGGCAATCCATCCTATATATGTGAATATATAGTCTGGCCACGAACCATTGACGGCCCTCAGTCGTGAGGCGGGATCTACGGTTGTCTTTCAAAATGTCAGCACGCAATTGGATAGCGCTAGGATCAATCAGAGTAACGAACAACGTGACGGAATCACAGCAACGGAAAAGATGGAGGCAGTAATGGCGTCTAACATCAATGATTTCTGTTGTTTTTGTATAAAAACATGTGAATATCAGGTGTACTGGGACACTGCACTACTTTGATAAAAATAAGAAGCCGCTAAGTATATCAGACAGACTTACGCACGTTGGAGTCTAAATAATCCAATGTTGATGACAAAGCCGTTTCAAACGAACGTGGTTCCTGCGTTGCCGCCATGTTGCTTGGGTTTGCGGCCGCAGCTCTGACGTCATCGGCTACTCCCGCTCTGTGATTGGCCCAAAATATAGAGCGCTGTGATTGGCCCAACCAAAACTATTGCGAGCTGTGATTGGACAGCCACAACAGCGGAGAAGGCTGCGAGGTTTCCAATGAAGCGTGCCTAGACCAAACTCTGCAAAGCAAGAATTTGGTCTAGTTCACTAGGCTAATATTCATATTGACCGATATGAAAACTAATATTGCGATATGATTTTTTTTCATATCACCCAGCCCTATATTTAATATTTTTACTCATATTTTGAGGAATGACCATCTGCCGTGAGCGCTCTTGGACGGACAAGGAGCACACAGAGTCTCCAAAAGCAACACTGCTCCTGCCTGCTTTTGTTTACTAACCTGTGGTGCTTAGGAATGACACCGCTTTAGCGAAGCCCACGTGTTCCTGAGAAGGCCGTGTAAACACAACCTGGGCAAGTGGGGGCGCGCCCGGCCCCAGGTCGAGCTGACAAACCCGTAAATGCGCCAATTGTAAACAAAGACTACGTCCCTCTTGGTCTTTTTAAAAGGAGAAAAACTGGAAACCACCCAGCCAGCTGGGAAGGAAATATGTTCAATCAAATTTTGACCATTTTTATGCAGTGATGGAAATCCCACACAAACACATGACACATTAACTGGCCATTACAGTCTTTATAATAATGAATATCAATTAAACGTTACAACTGCAGTGCAATTCAGAGCAAAACGAATGCCTGTTTAATAGAAATGTAACATTATGGTAATAAACTGTAGTAATGACTCAGGATTGTTGTCATGTGACATTCTCTCCCATTCGTTCACTACACCAGATCACCACAGTATGGTTTCCCTCCACCTTGATAAGACTGGCCTACGTACAGGTGACGTAACCGGACATGAGTCATGTTCAAAATAACAAAATGTACAAAGGAAACCGTCTAAAACGCCACCTCACAGTACGGGTCGACTGTATTGAATATTAGTGTCCATTTTACGTCGTATAACGAGCAGTATTACTCACCACATTGTACAGCGGAGTCGCATTTCTCCGAGACGCCGCTTCGTTCCTGGGCCGGACTACTTTCTCCGGCGGGCTTGACCGGCTTACTTCTCGCCGTCTCATATTGGAAGCATTTCTTCTTCAGATCCTCGTTCTCCTTCCTGATCTGCGATATTTCTGCCTTCAACTCGTCCACCATGTTTTCGAAAAGTTTCGTGGTTTCGGCGATAGCGCTCTTCAGCATGCCCTCCATCACGGAGGCATACTTCGTCTGAAAAGCATCCGCTGACATCTTCAAATCGTTTCAAAAGTGTTTCGGCGGTCGGTACTGAGGTATTTAGAGAGTCGTTTTTTTAAAAACGAAGTATTAACAGCTGACCCAACATGGCTCCTTCACGTGTAGAGGCTGCGCTCTGAGTGACGCAAAGCTTCTGACGGTTGGAGCTGAGCTAATATCCGGTACTGACTGGTTTTAAACCGTATTCTTAATATAAACTAAGCCAGACAAATGTTCAGGGTTAGCGGTAAGTATCGGAAGTCGAATTAGAACGGATTTTATCACGAAAAAAGGAGGATTAAAGAAGTGCCATTGTTTTCTCTTTTTCTTCTTCCTCCTACTGCTGCAAGTTCAACTCTTCTTCTTTTTCCTTTTTTGGTTCACTGGCGGAAGTGGGCGTCTCTTTAGCGCCACCGTCTGGTCTGGAGTGTGGGACCGTAGAATGAAACCTTATATATACAGTCTATGGATGAAACATGAAAGCTGCTCGTTATCCCCATGTTTTACACTGAAAGTTAAAAGAAAAACTGAGGATAATTGAAAGCAATAATAATATTAAAAAAACACAACTCTGTGTTATTCCCATAACCCCATTATTCCCATTCCCCTTAAGTATCAGAATAAAGACAACAAGTGAATGTTAAATGCCGTTAAACTGACACAATGATGGATTGATTATTTAACAAGGTCTACAATGACAAATTACATATTTAAGTATAAAATTGAAAGACATAATTAATATACTGCAGAAGCTACAAGTGGAAGCAATTGTTTTAGTTCTTAGACCAAAAACAGGCCTAAAATGTTTCTTCCCCAATTTGGCAATATAGCCTAGGCCAGGGGTTCCCAAATTGGGGGTCGGGACCCCCAAGGGGGTCCCCATAAGATTCCAGGGGGTCCCCAAAATGTTGTCTTTGCTGAGGTTGTGAGGTTAACAAGATTTTACTTGTAAAAATTACATTCATAAAATCCCAATAACACACCCTACAGTATAATCAGAACTCCATATAAAAGTTATAACTCTGTATGTCTGTAGAAAGTTTGTAAATCATCACATTTAATGTGTTTATTCATGTAGGTGTTGGGGGTCCTGGCTTGTCTTGGACAAGGGCAAGGGGGTCCTCAAAGAAAACATTTTGGGAACCCCTGGCCTAGGCTACCATTATTTCTCTCCATTGCTGTAGGAGACTTACTCTGAAAAATCATTACTGATTTTTAAAAATTTTCTTTATTTTTAATATATTGTTGGGTTTTAAAGATTTTAACTGGTCATACCAGAGGCAAGGATTCCATCTCTTTTAAAGCAACAGATGCATTATTTCAAATGTAACAATGCTTTTGTATTGTGTTCATAAAATAATGTAAAAGCTAAAATAAATAATTAAATACAAATATTTTTAAGGAAGATCAAGTCTTGGCAGTAATTATTTTATTAGTAGTGTCAACACTGGAAAGCACAAGTAAACTCAAAACTTGATGATCTAAAGTTAAAACACTAAACTAAAAGAATAATCCAGTCATAACCTAAAATAAATTGTTGCCATTGCAGGCAGTATTAAAATCGCGTAAAGGATCAAATTTCAAGAACATATAGCCTAATATTGTCCTTTATGGTGCTTACTGATAAATTATACATGCCATTATCAAAAACGAAACAATTCATATTTGTTTATAAAATATGGCTCATTAAATTTAATTTGCCACTGGAAAGAAAATATATTTTACAAAATGAAAGTAGGCCATTAATGTATTTGAAACATATGAGATTATTTGTAATATTTTGAATGATCTGTATCATTCAAATTCAACTTGCAGATACTGAACCTTTCATCAAGTTGGCAATGCAGTTGAAAATGATTGTATGGCGTCTTTCTGAGTCAGAGGACTCCAAAGTGCTTTAGAATAAAGTCAGTCATTCACCCATTCACACACTGATGGTGATGAGCTACAATGTAGCCACAGCTGCCCTGGGGCTCACTGACAAAGGCGAGGCTGCTATAGGGGTGGTGTGTGTGTGTGGGGGGGGGGAGGGGGGTGTCTTGCCCAAGGACACAACAACTGACACAGATGGAGCCTGGGTTAGAAGAACCAGCGACCCACTGGTAAAGAGGCAAACTGCTAATCACTGAGCCACTGTCAACTAATGTTGTGCCAAAAAATGTACCCCCCAGTTAAAAAGAACTGATGGGAGGGGCATTGGAAGACAGATTTGTTTAAAAGATAAAAAAATAAATAAAATTGATTTGTGTGTTCTATGTCGTTAGGAACATGTTAATTTACCTTCTTTAAAAAGTAGATCGTTTTTTTACTTTTGGCTACATTGGCAACATTCACCAGCATGCCTTGCCATGCAGTCTCGTTTCTCGTGTTTAAGATAAAATTAACTATATAGTCAGATTATCATCAGCGGCTCGTTGATCGGCATGGAGGCGCCACACTCCATGACATGAAGGGGGAAAAGTAAAAAGTAAAAATATATATATAATACATAGCCAATACACATGGTTTTTACCATCATTTAAAAAGTGCAGGGGGGACACACAAATGGCTTGAGTGGTGCTGTGGATCAATGATCCAAATTGGACTCAATTCAAATTTCCAATTGGAAACGTTGCACTGAATATAAAAAGGGAAATAAAATGCAGAATCGTGGTTTCAACAGGAGCATCACTTTTCTGACAAAACACCAACGCCATCTTGGATTTGTTCCACGGACCGCCAATGTAGTCCCTTCTCGCGACCCGTACTTGAATAACCGGAAGTGTTGACGGAACAAGACGAATTGCTGCACAAACATCTATTAACGCTAGCTAGACGAGATGGAGAGATACTTATGCTGAAAACGTAAAATGTAGGCGATCATGGAGCTTGTACCGGGTAGGTTTATGATTACGGTAACGTGCTGAAAGCTGCTACAGATCGTTTAACGGTTGGTTTAATTACAACTACTACAAATAAACAAGCTGGACCCATTCTATGATAAAAACGAGTTAAAGAGGCAAAACCTGCCAAACATCGGCACACCTGCTTCTGCGGGCTTAACGGGTCGTTTAAAGGAATAGCTCGTTTCCCATAAAGTCTCCAGGAATTCTTTAGCTCTTTGTTGGGAACAATGGCCGAGACGTTGCTAACGTTTCAGTCCCAACTTTCTGGTGTGATGGAAACCGTTTTCAAAGCAGCTTTGTATGAGATCACCCGGCTGGTGGAGGACAGCTTTGTGGAGGACGTGATGCGGTACAGGTCGCAGGTTCAGGTCCTAAAGAAGCGACTGAAGAGGCAAGAAGAGCGGAAAGAGAGGTGTGCTGACTGTGGGAGAGTCTGTTTACCCGATGAGAACAAACCCACCGAGACAGGTCAGTGGCAACAAGCTTTTCTCAGGAGCTGGAATAATGGAAGTGTTATGGTGATACTTGTACACCACCCACCTTCTGTTTTTATTTTGTAAACACAGTCCAGCAACAACTTTCTGACTCTTAAAGATCCAACTTTTCCTAAAATGCTGATTAGAAGCTAAGGGTCCCTTTATTTAACGGTACTTAGTGCATTATTAAGCATTAATAAACTATTAAATAAAGTATTAACATCTGCCCTTTGTTTATTAATGCTTAATTATGCACTAAGTAACGTTTAAAACAGGACCCTTATTGTAAAGAGTTTCCAAAACTAAATATCCCTGAAGAAAATAGTTTGTTCATTTAGATTTAGACTTTTTTGAGTTGTCTTTCAAACAAAATGTTTCTATTTTCAGAAAAAGTCCTGAAACAGGAGAGTTTTTTACACGAAGAGGCTAATAGTTCCCTGGAAACGACTGCAGAAACCATAAGGGGGGAGATGGAGGAGGCAAACCCAGAGGTCCACAGCTCAATGAAGACATCTCAGGTGGGATGGGTGCAAGTTCAAATATCAGGACACACAGAAGCAATGGCATTTTATTTCTAAATAAAAATTTTAAAAAAGCACAATCCCCAAATCATAAAGTTCATATTTATCAATTTTCATGTCTCGTAAAAATTATTTGATGTGGTCATTAGTACAGTGTGAAGCGGATGAGAATCAGCTCCTCTAAATCCCAGACCATGGTCTTGAGTCGGAAAAGGGTAGAATGCCTTCTCCAGGTCAGGGGCGAGGTCCTGCCCCAAGTGGAGGAGTTAGTATCTCTGGGTCTTGTTCATGAGTGAGGGAATGATGGAGCAGGAGATTGATAGACGGATTGGTGCTGCGTCTCCAGTGATGCGAGCGTTGTACCGGTCTGTCGTGGTGAAGAGAGAGCTGAGCTGGAAGGAGAAACTCTTGATTTACCGATTGATGTACGTTCCTACCCTCACCTATGGTCACGAGCTTTGGGTATTGACCGAAAGAATGAGATCATGGATACAAGCGGCTGAAATGAGTTTTCTCCACATGGTGTCTGGGCTCTCCCTTAGAGATAGGGTGAGAAGCTCAGTCATCCAGGAGGGGCTCGGAGTAGATCTGCTGCTCCTCCACATCGAGGAGCCAGTTGAGGTGGCTCGGGCATCTGATTAGGATGCCTCCTGGACGCCTCCCTGGTGAGGTTTTCTGGGCACGTCCAACCAGGAGGAGACCTAAAGGAAGACCCAGAACACGCTGGAGGGACTATGTCTCTCGTCTGGCCAGGGAACGCCTTGGGATTCCCCCGGAGGAGCTGACCCAAGTGGCTGGAGAGAGGGAAGTCTGGGCCTCTCTGCTCAGGCTGCTTCCCCCGTGGCCCAACCCCGGATAAGCGGATGAAAATGGATGGATGAATTAGCACAACCACTATAGTCAGTGGCGGCCGGTGAGTTTTTTTTTGGGTGGGGCGCTAACCACATATCACCACTAGGGGACGCCAAATTACCATTGATTCTTATGCATCAGCGTCACACAACTGACGGTCACAGTAGCGCTTCCGGCAACAAAGTTATTCAAAAAGTCATCTTTTTGACAAAAACGTTCTTAATATTCATCCATTCACCCATATATTACACAAACTGCACACACGCTTAAGGGGAGTAGGCTAATCTAATCAATAGAATCCACTTTCTACCAACACCCAATAAGCTGTAAAAAAACGTGAGGCCGTAAAATAGACGCTACACGTATCCAGAAAAACACACAGTGACACAACGCAAGATATTCACAGAAGCAGGCGTTTATATTAAAGCAAGAAGAATAGAAGTACCACTCTTAGTTCAAACCGTATGGAGCGGTGCTAGCCGCTAACGAGGCAGCATGCTAATTTCCTGAAGCCAAAAGCTAAAATGAGGCTTACCTGCAGGTTATGGCCATAATTCGTGTGGTGTAGTAAAAACAATCCACTCGGTTCGTGAAGTTCTACATCCTGAGCTGATCAGACTGTTTGCTGGCATTGTTTTGCTGGGAAAATATCCTTGTGTAACTTCTCCCTCTGTCCTGCGTTTGTTGCTTTATTTTAATGTCCGGCTGGTCGGGTCCAAGCTCTTTAAGGCCAAGTTTTTCCTGTTGTGTCCTCCTACTAAACGGATCGCTTTTCAAAGACGCAACTGTATTTGTTTTCTCCATAGTCGAGGTGTGCGCGGCAGCAGCTACAACAACAAACTGAACTAGCACGACGCGCTAGCCTGTGGAAAGTTTTCCCCTCAGGGCGGGGTGAACAACCTGACCAATCAGCGATCTCCTCCCCCTGGTCTGAGCAGAATTCACCCGGTGAGGCGGCGACGATCGCTAAAAGATGCGACCAACCGCTCTCCTATTCTTTCTCGTTGTGGACGGTTTGGGGACCCACTGCACATGCGCCAGTTAGCCCATATTAAGTCAATGGTAAAGATTGCTGCGCCCGCGAGAGGACACGTGACAAGTACGTCGACGATTCGGCCGTGTTAAAAGTAAAAAGAACATTATTAAACACAGATTACACACAGCACTTAGTCCATATGGTGTGTATAGATCGTTTAGTTTACTTTTTATGTTTTTTTAAATATATTTTGTGATTCCTATCTTCTTCTTCTCCTTCCTGTGAGTGGTGGGGCGGCGCCCTAGCGCCCCCTATGGACGAGCCGCCACTGNNNTTGGGTATTGACCGAAAGAATGAGATCATGGATACAAGCGGCTGAAATGAGTTTTCTCCACATGGTGTCTGGGCTCTCCCTTAGAGATAGGGTGAGAAGCTCGGTCATCCAGGAGGGGCTCGGAGTAGACCTGCTGCTCCTCCACATCGAGAGGAGCCAGTTGAGGTGGCTCGGGCATCTGATTAGGATGCCTCCTGGACGCCTCCCTGGTGAGGTTTTCCAGACACGTCCAACCGGGAGGAGACCCAAAGGAAGACCCAGGACACGCTGGAGGGACTATGTCTCTCAGCTGGCCAGGGAACGCCTTGGGATTCCCCCGGAGGAGCTGGCCCAAGTGGCTGGAGAGAGGGAAGTCTGGGCCTCTCTGCTCAGGCTGCTGCCACCGTGACCCAACCCCGGATAAGCGGATGAAAATGGATGGATGAATTAGCACAACCACTATAGTACCATCTCATGTCTTAGCTCCTTCTCCATCAGTGTTCACAATGTTGATCTTAAAACAGCCGATTTCACAATAACATTTCTTTTATTCACAGATTCTTTTTCTGACAACTCTGACAGAAAAGACCATGTTCTTAATTGTAGTCACTTTCACAGCATTGCAAGTTCTTATTTGTAGATGATTTAAGCATTAACCTAATACTCATAAGAGGGAGTGTAGTGTATTCAGAGATGTGCTGGAGAAAAACCGTCCGTTTAAAACAATAATAAATCAATTATTGGTTCAAAGACCTTCAAAATAACTGGTTTATTACGATATTTGACTTTGTGATTCTAAAGCTGTTTGTTAACAAGATGTGCCATGCAAGCTACTATCAATGAGGTAAATAGTGCCGTAACAGCGGCATCGTTTTAAAATACTAATAATTTTGACCATTTAAAAACTGGTGTGTGAGATTTGGAGAAACATTTTTCTGGTATTTAAACGTTAAAGTCTATAAATTTACACCATGTGAACCGCTGTCAAAAAAGAAAGAATAAAAACAT
>SSNS01000184.1:826642-846377 GCA_006937985.1 Aphyosemion australe
CAGTGGCGGCCGGTGAGTTTTTTTTTGGGTGGGGCGCTAACCACATATCACCACTAGGGGACGCCAAATTACCATTGATTCTTATGCATCAGCGTCACACAACTGACGGTCACAGTAGCGCTTCCGGCAACAAAGTTATTCAAAAAGTCATCTTTTTGACAAAAACGTTCTTAATATTCATCCATTCACCCATATATTACACAAACTGCACACACGCTTAAGGGGAGTAGGCTAATCTAATCAATAGAATCCACTTTCTACCAACACCCAATAAGCTGTAAAAAAACGTGAGGCCGTAAAATAGACGCTACACGTATCCAGAAAAACACACAGTGACACAACGCAAGATATTCACAGAAGCAGGCGTTTATATTAAAGCAAGAAGAATAGAAGTACCACTCTTAGTTCAAACCGTATGGAGCGGTGCTAGCCGCTAACGAGGCAGCATGCTAATTTCCTGAAGCCAAAAGCTAAAATGAGGCTTACCTGCAGGTTATGGCCATAATTCGTGTGGTGTAGTAAAAACAATCCACTCGGTTCGTGAAGTTCTACATCCTGAGCTGATCAGACTGTTTGCTGGCATTGTTTTGCTGGGAAAATATCCTTGTGTAACTTCTCCCTCTGTCCTGCGTTTGTTGCTTTATTTTAATGTCCGGCTGGTCGGGTCCAAGCTCTTTAAGGCCAAGTTTTTCCTGTTGTGTCCTCCTACTAAACGGATCGCTTTTCAAAGACGCAACTGTATTTGTTTTCTCCATAGTCGAGGTGTGCGCGGCAGCAGCTACAACAACAAACTGAACTAGCACGACGCGCTAGCCTGTGGAAAGTTTTCCCCTCAGGGCGGGGTGAACAACCTGACCAATCAGCGATCTCCTCCCCCTGGTCTGAGCAGAATTCACCCGGTGAGGCGGCGACGATCGCTAAAAGATGCGACCAACCGCTCTCCTATTCTTTCTCGTTGTGGACGGTTTGGGGACCCACTGCACATGCGCCAGTTAGCCCATATTAAGTCAATGGTAAAGATTGCTGCGCCCGCGAGAGGACACGTGACAAGTACGTCGACGATTCGGCCGTGTTAAAAGTAAAAAGAACATTATTAAACACAGATTACACACAGCACTTAGTCCATATGGTGTGTATAGATCGTTTAGTTTACTTTTTATGTTTTTTTAAATATATTTTGTGATTCCTATCTTCTTCTTCTCCTTCCTGTGAGTGGTGGGGCGGCGCCCTAGCGCCCCCTATGGACGAGCCGCCACTGACTATAGTACCATCTCATGTCTTAGCTCCTTCTCCATCAGTGTTCACAATGTTGATCTTAAAACAGCCGATTTCACAATAACATTTCTTTTATTCACAGATTCTTTTTCTGACAACTCTGACAGAAAAGACCATGTTCTTAATTGTAGTCACTTTCACAGCATTGCAAGTTCTTATTTGTAGATGATTTAAGCATTAACCTAATACGCATAAGAGGGAGTGTAGTGTATTCAGAGATGTGCTGGAGAAAAACCGTCCGTTTAAAACAATAATAAATCAATTATTGGTTCAAAGACCTTCAAAATAACTGGTTTATTACGATATTTGACTTTGTGATTCTAAAGCTGTTTGTTAAAAAGATGTGCCATGCAAGCTAGTATCAATGAGGTAAATAGTGCCGTAACAGCGGCATCGTTTTAAAATACTAATAATTTTGACCATTTAAAACTGGTGTGTGAGATTTGGAGAAACATTTTTCTGGTATTTAAACGTTAAAGTCTATAAATTTACACCATGTGAACCTCTGTCAAAAAAGAAAGAATAAAAACATTGCACAGAAAATATACCACATTTACCACAGTCTGACAGTTAAAGTGTTTGTGTTCTTTCTACTTTTCTGCCAGACATCGGGTGTACAAGTGGAAAAAACTGATAGAATATTCAAAGAAGAAGCTCTTCAGAACACGTCAGAAGTTAGCGAATCACAAGAGTGGAGCCTCAGCACAGGTGGTGAGTTTTTAAGCCACTGAGTGGGTACAGGAAGTGGTTTATTATTCTGGAACTTTGTTCAGTTTTTTATTAATAGTGCACGGCCAAATCCTAATTAAACAATTACTCAGATAAATTAGAACCAGCTAGATGAATATTTTCTTTTTTTCTACGTTGATTGTGTCGTTTGGACCTGCTTGAAGCTTTTTTTCCTTCCTGTCTGTGAAACAGATGCTTCTAGTCTACCAGGACCCAGTAAACCTTTCAGTCTTCAGAGTTCAAAGGGCCAGGTGAACTGGGAGGCTGGCTTTGATCAGAGACCAGAATCAAGCCAAGATGGACGTTCAGGTGGTTCCCCTGAACCTCTGTTCCAGAACAGGTACGGCATCAATGAGTTAGAGGACTTTGACAAGACTGGACACAGAGACAACAATGCCATAAACATGGCCGACTTTGACGGGTTACAAGATTCTCCAACCCATCTGGCTGATGATCTTAATTATGTGGGCCATCCTAATGAAGACATGGAGGCACCTGGTGGATCTGAGCACCCGTGTTTCCCATCAGGCTCCTCGCAGAGTAAAAAGACTGAGAGCTCAGCAGCAGCATCGCCTTTAAGGACTAACGAGGGACGTGGAGAGTTCAGCTGCTTCCTTATAGATGAGGAAGGATATCTGCAGGATCCAAATGTCCGGTACACTGGTCAAGTGTCAGGTGATTCAGGTAGTAGAGTGAACTTTCATGGTCAGGGTGTTCGATTCAACCCCTCTCTAGATGGCACTGAGAATATGTATGAGCCCTCGGATGCCTTCACCAGTACCTTAAACCTGGAACACAGACTGCAGCATCCAACTGTAGGAGGTGGAGGACGGAGCAACACTAATAACCAAGGCTTTACCTCCTTTCCGGAATCCGTTTCACTTAAGACCTACAAACAGACCCATAGAGACACTGAACTAGGGCCTCCGTACATGAATCAACATGCAAGGACCACTGCTCAAGCTTGTCATCCAAAAGTCCACCAGAGGACTCACACAGGACCGGGGCTCCACCTGTGTAACCACTGTGGCAAAGGTTTCCCTTCCTTTGTGGATCTAAAAACACACAAATGTTGCCAGACAGGTGACAAACCTTATTGCTGCACGGTTTGTGGCAACAAGTTCAGCCGCCTCTGGAATCTGAAGTTACACCAAAGAATTCACACCCAGGAAAAACCTCATCGGTGCAACATGTGTGACAAGAGCTTCACGAGGGCGGATATTTTGAAGGTTCACCAGCGAACCCACACGGGGGAAAGACCGTACTGCTGCACGCTTTGTGGCCAGAGCTTCAAACGTCTGGATCATCTGAAGTCACATCGACGCAAACACGTAACAGACCTGTAAGATAGAGGAGAGCCAGTTAGGATTATTGCAGTTTTAAAGGTGTGGTTCACCACTGATCAGTACATTTCTAGTGGTCTCTAGTAGGAATGCATGCCTTGTAAGTCATACTCGAGGGGTGGGGGGGGGGGCACCATTTCCAGGAACTAGAAGTTACCCACATCACAGCTGAACTTCAGACGGCAGGTTTTGTCTTATTTCCTGATATGTGGACATCTCTCCTCTGATTGGCTAACAGCAACACGACTCTACCACTGACTCTGTTTGCTCTGCAACGTTGATGTTTTATCTCCACCAATAACACAAGTCTGGAGGAGTTCTGCTGTGTGGTGGAGTTGCTAATGCTAACGGTTAGCTTCTACTAGCCCAGATGTTCTCTGCTGTTTCCTGGACGCTAAACCAACAACAGCCTTCCCCGTCGTGAGTCTAGATGGGTGAGTCCATGAATGTTCAGTGACAGTGTGACGTAGATCTGTCAGGATTTTCTAATCCTAGAGTTTCACCTAGAGTCTATTTTCTATCAGAAGCTGATGCAGGAGATAGGTGGAGGAGACTATTTTCATGTTCAGCCTGCATGAAACACTCAGAGTGACCCATTAGAATCAGAACTAATGTTTAAAAAATGTTTTTTCAGTGAACCACACCTTTAATGGGTCCAAAAAGTGAGACGTTTTTTAAACTTGTGGTGAATTATTTAAATACTCGTTGACCTGAAGTCCATCCATCTTCTATACCTGCTTATACCTGTGCAGGGTCAGGGGAGCTGGTGCTGATCTCTAGTGATCAATGTGCAAGAGGTAGGGTTACACCTCCCACAGGTCTCTAGTTTCACATTTATAGAAGCAAAAGAAAAAAAACAAAACAAAGTTTCTTAAATCTTGTTTGATTTGTTGTCTTCTTTGTACCTAATTACCTCGGAATTTTTTTGCAATTGAAATACAACAAATTTAATAAAGCTTTACTGTCAATATTCTTGTATTCTTATTTAAAAGACTGAAAATAAAACTCACTGGTTGTGATTATTCATCCATTGTTCACTTGTTTTAATGTGGTCTCTGGTGCATGCTTCTAAAAAACACAAGGTTTAATAGAAAAAGATGGAAAACCTTTTAAAACAGCTGAGATGTCACTGGCACTGATATGTTGTTTATGGCAATGATTCATGATCAAAACATTCAGGGTTTTATTTAATATAAGTGTTGTGACCTCATAAGCTGTACAAGGAAGCAGGCTGACTAAACTGGTCCTATGGGTAAAAGGACAAAAATAAGTCTCAGAACTTTGAATAATGTAAAGCAACAAGAAACCCAAACAGTAGGTTAACATAAAAATGGTTAAAAGAAAAAACAACAAAGGGTCAGTTACAACATCTGTAACAAGTCCACTTTGTATCTTTTTCCTCTCACTAAATTTTTGGAGGGTTGTGGGATCGATTCCGGCGGAGAATTCTGCTGTTGTGTCCTTGGGCAAGACACTGTGTGTTCCTTGGTGAATGACGGTGTTGTAAAGTGCCTTGGGGGGTTCTAGGACTCTAGAATGCCCTATATCAAATACAGGCTATGTACCATAAATGTAACATGTATCATGGCCAGCATAGTTAACTGGTAACCAATCATCACTACAGCATCAATAAATCTTATCTTTTAGGTGTAATCAGAATCTTTATTGTCATTGTAGCAATGATTGTACAACAGAATTAAGGTGCAGTTTTCCAGTGTAAGAATATAAAAAAAACAGTCACTAGTTAAAAAGATCATGAAAATAAAATCCTGTACAAGAAGAAAAAGAAGAAACAATCTTTTATGTAGCGCAGCTCAAGATAAAAATCACAAGGCACTTCACAACAACGAAACATTTTTAAAAAAGGAAAGAAATTAAAAAATATAAAAAATGGGAAAAGTAGGTTGAAAACTCATTTTTATAGGATGGCGTTCCCCTAATGTTTTGGTTTTTTACACTTTGTTTTACTGCCTTTTAACTATTTAGTACATAAGGTTTTTTGGTCTTAATGTCCTTTTAAAACCCTTTTAATTTTCTTTTATCTAATTAGCATTTTATTGTTCTTAGTTATGTCTATGTTTTTATTTCTGTTTTTAATGTTTTTATTACTTGCTTCCACCTTTTATTCTTGTTATTTTCTTGTTCAGCGCCAGAGGGTGGTGGAAAGCGCTTTATAAATAAAGCATGATGATGATGATGATGATGATGAAGATGATGAAAAGTAAAAATTGATTAAAAAATGTGAGGAAAGGGAAAATGAATAAGGAAAGGGTAATCAGTGGATCCCGGGAAAGGCAGAAATGGTAGAATGTACTTGGTACTTTAATGTACTTTACTGAGTGAATGTATTCATTTTTGCAGATGTATTATTATTGTATTATTATTAGTATATATTATTTGGCCTTCTTAGAATAAAACAAATACAATTTCATTCAAAGGTTATTAAGTAGTATGAAGTCATACTGCAGTTATGCTTTATCCCAACAGAGGGCGCTGTCTACTTTTACAATTAACATCACAAGTTTTCCATTTGCAGCAAAACAGTTAAAATTAGTGCTTCAAAACAGAGAAAAATATACTTTTAAAGTTTTTGTTGATAGTTAACACTGTTTGCATGAATATATATTATATTTGTGTGTGAGTCAATGTGTTGAAAGGGACCGGTTGGCGCAGCCAGATGGTTTTACTCAAAAGAAAAACGCGTTTTTTAAGGATTTATCTCCAATTCAGGCCACCGTATTACGTCGTTCATTACGTCACGACAAAAACAAAGCTAAGCAGATGTTTGACTCCTAGCGCGATTTAATGACCTGTTTTTGTTACATATTTTAGATTATTCGTAAAGCCAGAGTTGGAAAGAATAACGTGTTGGACCAGGGTTCTGCACATGCGCAGCTCGACACGCTGTTGTTTATTTAGCATATGAAAGTTAGCTGAAGCTGCGCATTAGCCGGCTAGCTTAGCCGACCTCTGATGTCAGGAAACATCAATCGGAATATTTACTGTTTGCTAAAAACCTTTTCGCTAACTACCAGGAAAAACGAGGCTGGCGAAATGGATGAGTTTCTGAAAAGATGCTGCTTTTTAATTCCCATGCTCCCGGATTTTCTCCATGCGAGTTTATAAAGCGGACACAAACAAACGGAGCATCTAACGGTAGACGCGGACTCTAGCGGAGACATGTCCAATCTGGACACCCTAATAGTGACCTTTCAGACCCAGCTCTCCGATGTGATGGAGGCTGTGGTGAAGACAGCGATGTTTGAGGTCACCAGGCTGGTGGAGGATGTCTTCCTGGTGGAGGTGAAGCGCAGTAAGCAAGAGGTGGAGTCCCTGAGGCTGCAGGTGGTGCAGATTACTAAAGGGAAAACTAAAAGGAGTGCTGATGTGAGGATGGATTCGCATCAGAACGCTGAAGCTGTGGAAGGGAAGGTCAAAGACTTCCAGGATGGTAATAAAACATACCATAACTAGGTCATAAAATGTCTTCAAATCAAAGGAGTCCATTCATTTTTCCTTTTTCTTTCTAGACATGTTGAGAAGCTGTGATTTGCAAATTCCAGGTGATTCTGTTGAATGCTGGTTATCGAGCAACCAAGAAAGCAAACTACCATCACCAGATCACCCAGCAGTTACCCAGAGCCCTGAAAGAGAGTCACAGGTGAGTGACTGTGACAGAGTTGTTGGAGGTGGCCTTCCAACCATCGCAGACATACATACTTCCAGATGCAGGAAGAGGGCCACCTGTATCATTCCTTGTCCTGCTCCCCTCAGGCAGGAGGTTGAGGAGCATTAAATGCAAAACCACCAGATTAAGAAACAGTTTCTTTCCAGAAGCTGTGAGACTTTTTAATGCATAATGGGACAACTGTTATTGTAGCACTGTAACCATCATTGACAGCTACATACAACTGAAGATACTTATATACTGATACCGTCTTTGTAATAGTGCTGGTCACCATGCCTTTTTGCTACTAAAGTATTTATATCTTATATCCATACTCCTTGCTGGTACTCAGGGTGCTGTATTTTATTTTTATTGATTCTATGTTGTTCTGTGTACCCCCCCCTTGTTCCGAGACCGCGTGCACATAATTTCGTTCCACCCCATGTGAACATGTGATGCAAATGACAATAAATAGTCTTTGAGTCTTTGAGGTCAGTCAGACTCAGAACACAACTCATCTACCTAAAATTTTACTTGGGATTATTAGAACTGATCAAGTCTGATTCAGTCTCAAATGATGGTAAATACCACCTCAAATAAACAGCAGAGTGTCAAGGATCACTCAGTGTAATCATGTGATAACTACCAAAATGCAGAAGTGGTAGGTTACCCATTAACTTTAATTCATGCTAGAATCCTGACTAGAACTTTCAGGGCTCTACATGGCCAAGCTCCTCCTTATGTTACTGAACTGTTAAAGCCTTATGCTCCAACCCGAGCCCTCAGGTCCACAAACCAGAACCTCCTAGAAGATCCAAAGACCAGATGGAAAAGTCGAGGTGATCGCTCTTTCCAGGCTGTTGCTCCCCTTACTAAAACTTAACTAAATAGCATCTGGAAAATTCCAGTTTAGACCACTGACTAACTGGTTTTCAGCATTGGTGAATAAAAAAACAATTATTTTTAATTTTTATAGCTAGGATGGTTTTCCATCATTCACTTTTGAAAGAAATCAGTAATGACATCATAACTGATACAGATTTTTTTTCCATCTTTGTACTGAATGTGTGGCGTGTGTCCTCTGTGCTTTCTAACTTAGGTTGTGTTAAATGTGCTGTTTGTCATGTTCAGGTCCCAGAAGAAGATCCGATGCCAGCCATGGATATGAAAGAGGAAGCAGGACAGAAACTGCCTTGTTCTTCTCTTCATTTGAGCAGCTGGAGCAACGTTCTAGATGGTTAGTATCTATTTGTTATAATAAGTTCTACTCTTGCTTACATTAAATCAGTGATCACCACCTGGTGGCTGAGGAGGAGGCCAGACCGACACCAGGAAGTCATGGGAACATCTGAGCAGGGAGCATTCAGACCAGTTAACCAAGTCCTGTTTTACCTGTTACAGGTGAATCTGGCTGCGAGTTGGGCAACGTGAGTGAGACGGTCGATACACAGCCAACTCAGGAAAACGGTGAAGAACTGTTGAAGAACATCATTAAAACAGACCCGCAGATATCATTCACATTTCAGGAGGAGACACACATGGCTGCAGACCAGCCCAACTGTTCAGCTTTTGAACTGGACTCCAGTTGGACCGGGCTGCCCACCACGGCAGCTGGACTTCTGCTGAATCACAGACTGGAAACTGAATGTGATCCAGTCATGGCTACAGGTTCTGTGAAGCACGGAGATCGTGAGTGCTCTGAATCCATCAGAACAGATGTTCGGTTTACCTCAGGCAGGGATCAGGTTTCATCCTCAGAATCATCGAGATCCAGACAACAACCCAGCAGCACGTTGGGTGTGACGGTCAAGGAGGAAGTTATTGATTCAGAGGAGTTTAGGGAAAGCGGGCACGCGGAAAAGAAGATGAAAACCGCTGGAAGACGGTCGTTCTCCAGTTCAGCGCTGCAGCCCAGAGGAAGCTCAGGACATAAACCCAACCACATTTACCATAAAGCTGCAGCGCAGGATGTTACGAAGCTACACTCCAATAGGGGTACAGGATTCAGATTACAGACAGCTGTGCAACATCTGCACCGACCACTGAAAAAGCCCCCCCCCCCACTGTCAGGTAGCACTGCTGCAGCACTGTCTATGGCCGTAAACCTAAATAACCCAAACAGAACATCCTCCTCATCCAAGGCCGTCGCTCCTCCCCCTCCGTCGGTGCAGCGCTCTCACCTGGGAGACAAACAGACTTTGAGCCGAACCGGGCCCTCGTGGGTCAGCGTCAAATCCCATCAGCAGCAAGCAAACCGTCACGATACCAACCCCGCCCCCCATCTGGACTCTCCCCTTTACGCCGGCGCCAGACACCTCCTGCGCTGCGGCCAGTGTGGGAAGTGCTTTCCCCACCCCAGCAACCTGAAAGCCCATCTCCAGACGCACACGGGCGAGCGGCCGTTCTGCTGTTCGCTCTGCGGGCGCAGCTTCACCAAGCTCAGCAACCTGAAGGCCCACCGCCGCGTCCACACGGGGGAGAGACCGTACTGCTGCTTGGCCTGTGGAAAACGCTTCACCCAGAAGTGTAATCTGAAACGCCACCAGAGGATCCATCTGGATGTATGATGAGGAGATAAAAGATGTTTAACGTGTGTATTTGGGTCAAGGTGCTTCAGACGTTACGTTGAAGATGGAAGCACTTTGTGTTCTACGTTAAAAGACTCTGAAGTCAAACTCTTCCACAAAGACTTGGCTCTTAAAGTTGATTTAAGCCGGGCGGACACTGTGTGATTTTTTTTTTTATTGTTTTGAGCTGATTTTCCCCTCGTGCGAGAATCTTTGAGGTCGAGGCGAGTTTTGCGTCGTGTAGTGTACGAGAAGCGATTAACACCTCACGAGCAGCTCCCAATCAGCAATCGTGCGGTCGCATGAACATCAAACACGTTTGATATTTTGCTCGTCCCTCATGAGGTTATCACACTGTTGAAGCAGCGCTCTGACCCAAAAGTACCAGAACCGCTCACACAGCGCATGCGTCAACACGGCTCGCCAGCTATTTTCATATCAACACACGTCGTTTCTTTTTATTTTTACACTTTTCTCCACACATGACAAGGATTGTTAAGAAAGGGTGTTTGCTGTGTTTATGTCAAGTTAAACTAATCGCAAAGCATTGTTTTACTTTTGTCTTCCTCCTCCAACTCCCATAAACCCCTGCATGTCCTTCTACGGCAAGCCCAAAGGACAACAGACATCAATAACAACACAACGGACTTGAAGGTGCAACGTGTTGCTACCAGACGTACAGTTTGAGCAGTCAGGTCACATCTGAGTCATACAGCTTGAGAACACGAATCGTGAGCTTTGCTCTGCGAGGACGTCGTACAGTTTGAGATGGAGCTGAATGCTACGAGTCGCACCGTGTCCGCCCGGCTTTAGGATGAGCAGCTGTTAATGACGTTTAATGTTCAATTGTGATGTTTAATTCAGATTTATTTATATCAGCTGCATTGCAGACATATCAATATGGGGGGGGGGGGGGGGGGGGGGGGGGTTAATAAATTAAATAATTTACAACATTTTCTTTAAATTGAAGACCAGTGTCCTATGACCTGTTCAACACGTCATCTAAAATTTGAGTCATTTTTACTCTCATACACACACGCGCATACACACACACACACACACTTTTTATTCATGTAGTGTAGTGAGAAAGTATTTACCCCCTTACAGATTTCTTGTTTTTGTCTCTTAATTATTTTCAGATCAAATAAATGTCATCAGACAAAAGTAGCCCGAGAGCAAAAACAAAATGTGGTTTTCAGATGATGACATCATTTATTAAAAGCACAAAGTCGTCCAAACCAGCCTGGTCCTGTGTGAAAAGGTAATCAACCCCCAAATCCCAGTAGCAGGTTGTGACATCCTCAGAGGCAGGAACTGGTTCCACTTTTCTTTACAGAAGCAGCCATGTTGGAGGGTTTAAAGGCGCAGTTCACTGGAAAAAAACATTTTAAAGTGACTGTGTGTATTTTCCCTGGCAATAGAGGGCAGTACTACCTACATCATTGCAAGCAAGTGGTATTTTTGTGTTCAAGTAAGACCTTACCAACGGATGGCCACTAGGGTCAAAAAAAAAACCTCCAGCAAAATGACATCAGACTCCCTTTCATCACTGGCAGCAAGCGAAGAGGTAAATGTGTAAAACAACGTTTGTGAATAGCTAAAGTTTTGTAACCATTTGTTACAAATCAGTAAATGCATTTTGTCCTCACGGGCTCCCGTAGAAGGAAACATGGCATCCAATATGGGCCCAGAGACTAATGGTGCGTTCCAGTTGTCCTCGGAACTCATTTTTCTGAGGTAAGTTAACCGGAAGTGGCGCAATGAACTCGGAATTCCGAGCTGCGAACTCGTACGTTTCAGAGGACCTCAAGATCACCATTTTAAAGATGGCTGCACCCAGTGCTACCATAGTTGTTGTCTTTATTTTTATCTTCATTTATATGTTCTGCTTTCTTCGTTTTGCTATTTAACAGCACCGAGTTGTTTATTCTTGTTATCAATAGTTACGTTGCTGAAAACGTCGACATTGCCGCAGAAATTGACCAGTGTTAATGGTTTTTTAACTGTTCCTGGTGTTTACATTTAGACGTTAGATTTTTAAAAATATTTCTTTCTGGTTTTACGTGGTTTTTCCGAGTTGGAATCTGGAACGCAAAACGAGCTCGTTACGTCATTTCCTGGTCAGAAATTCCGAGATCCGAGGACAACTAACGCACCATAGACCCGCTCCCGTATGTTTTAGACCCGATTTTTATGGTTATATGTTATGAAGCCGCCAATATTTTTCCACAACTGGGTGTCATTTAATTTATTTTCAACAACATTTCGATGGATATTTCCAGAAATTAATGGTAAAAACTACACACTGTCACTTTAATGATTATTTCTTATTCTAATGGGTCACTCTGAGTGTTTCATGCAGGCTGAAGTTGAAAATGGTCTCCTCCACCCATCTCCTGCATTAGCTTCTGATAGAAAATGGTGAAACGTAGCTTTTTCAAATCCTAGCGTTTGAAAAAATGTTCTTTTCAGTGAAGTTGCCTTTTAAAACGGGGCATGCTCAAACTACATTTTGCATTTACTCAGGTTACCTTTATTATTGATTTGATTAAAACTGGACTGGGATTGGTCTGCCAGGTGTTTTAAATAAAGTTCTGAAACACTTTATGACACAGACGTCCCACATAATTACTCCCTTATTTACCCACCACTTCAGCAATATCTGGTTTGAACACTTGATGTCAGCGTTTCAGCTTATTTCAGATGTTTGGAGCTTAGCTGAGATTTCCAGACGATAGCTTATCTTCTTGTTCGGCTTCTAATGTGATAATAAAACAGAGCAGCTCTTCTAAAAATAACAACCCAAAAGGGTAACAAACACCTCTGCGTGCTGTTTCAGACAATCCGGTGTGTGATACTTGTGCTCCGGATTAAACTGGGTTTATCTGTGGCAGGAGTCGCAGCAGCTCTGTGCAGGTGGTACAAGCGATAACATTTTAATCTTATTTTCAAAAAGAGGAAACAGCAGGCGGAGGCAGAACTCCGTCTGTGTGCAGGTGTGTTTGAAAGAGAAAAGAAAATTGAACTAAAGCCGTGCTTCTGTTATCTCGTCTTTTTCAAGTTTGAACTCAATAACAAAGGGAGTTATCTGCAAAGAAGAATAGAGAAATAGCGACTTTGCTGAATCTGCAGCCGGAGAAAGTGTTTGCTGTGTGAGGCGAGACCAGCTGTCTGCTCACAGATGAGCGTGTGGAGATACGGAGCATAAATATATTTGTGTGTGCTGGCTGACAAAACGAGTCGCTGCAGTGGAAACAATTATAAAAACTTGAGTAAATTTGTTTTTTAGCTGAACTGAAACAGTGGAGTGAGCACGGAAACGCTTGACCAGGATTCATAAACAACAGCTGGTAGGTTGAGAACGTTTATGCCTCAAACGGCGTTTATTCATTTATAAACGTTAAACTGAAGCTAGCTCTTATTCATTTTCACATTCTTTTATAATCAAAATTTTTACTTTTCCCTTTGATATTTTTAATCATTTTTTTAAAATTTGTATTTTACTTTTTGTTTTTGTGAAGCGCCTCGAGATTTTTATCTTAGGCGCTATAAAAAGATTGTTTCTTCTTCTCTGACCTGCTTTAACTAACGTGAATATAAATAAAAACGGTCATAATTCGGTCGTTGGAGGACCCGAGATGCAGCTGAACTTAAATCACTTTAATAATAATAAACAGGCATGCAGCGGAGCCCAAAGGAAATGCAACAGGAGAATGTGACCACAGGAGGCTTAAATACACTGAAACAGGTGATTACAGACGAGGAACAGGTGAGCTGATTGCTGATTGGGAGCAGGTGTGTCCCTAACTGGAGCGCTGAGGGGAAACCTAAACCAATAGCGACACTAGAAACAAGTAAACTGCAGGAAAATGAGAAGCAAAGCTCAGATATTACTTCATATTCTCATTTTGACTTCTTATTCATGTTTAAGTGAAGAATTTTGTAAAAGTGAAACTAACCTAAAGATTTTAAACACGGCTTTCAGAACATTTTAGATGAGCCCGTCTCTGCTAACCCCCTAAAACAGGGGTCTCAAATCTGAGGCCCGGGGGCCAGTTGCGGCCCGCAAGATGATAATTTGTGGCCCACGCCTTAATATGAAAATTTAATGTTAGTGCAGCCCGCCAGTTTTATATGTAGGGCCCTTTACAGTTTTGTGTGCGAAGCTGAATGAACATACCAATAATGGTGAGGTACATGGCTCTTGGGGGCGGGACATCAGCCAGGCTTGATGCAAGCAAGCATTTCTCTGAGTTAAAGTTACAGCAGAGTTGATCTGGAGTGTTTTCCTCCTGCCTGGCTGCTGAGATTCGTCCCAGCGAGCTGCGTTCTCAACACTTAAAAAAAAAGCTAAAAACAGAAATCAGCGTCACGGTGGGAAAATGGATTACACAAGTCAAGTGGATTTTTTTTACTGTAACACGGATAATGACGATAAAGCAGCATTGCTTCATCTTATTTTGTGTTAAAAATAACGAGATTTGAGAAGATTGAATTTTTTTTTAACATTGCTGTTTTGTGGAAAACCTGATGAGACCCAGCCTCTGCATCCAGCGGCCCCTGGATAAATTGAGTTTGAGACCCCTGCTCTAAAACCTCCGCTACAGCAGTTTGGTCACATCATGGAAAGGTGAAAACAAAACCTGTCACACCTACTACTGGTAATGAGAGTCCCCATCCACTGGGAGTGCTGGTCAGAGGTGGCTGTGAGCGAGGGTGGTGAAAAGACTGTATTTGACATATTTGCCAATAATTCCCCAAAACACTGAAAAGGGTTTTGCTCTATGACTCATGCTAAGTATCTAAGAGAACACACACACACACACACACACACACACACACACACACACTTGACTGACAGATGGGCCAAGTAGGAGGATGAGAGCATGAAGGTACACAGTGAACCTTTTATTTTTACCATGGTTACTGGTTTTCATCCACCATTACCATTTGTACCCTCTTGATGCTCATCATCTGTTTCAAGAGCAGTTCTACTTTAAAAAAGTTCTCATATTTAAAAACATCAACAACAATCGAGAGAGGCGTCGTTTCTCTCCTTTAACAGGTTCATTTAGATTTCTCTTTTTGTGCATTGACTAAAATAAAAAACAAAGCATCCCTGTTGCTGTGCTGGCTTGTTTTTGACAGTATTTATATTAATGCCTACAGCAGGGCCGGCCCAAGCCTTTGTGGGGCCCTAAGCAGGTTTTCCTTTGGGGCCCCCCATACTATCAAGTCAAAACCAGATGATTCATCATTCCTTGGCTACACTATGAATGTAAGATACCCACAATCAGTCCCATATTTTGTTAAGTTACTATGGATATTGATATTAACCTTACAGGAGTAGCAGTTAGTTTGCTTTTTGAAATATTGAGTGTTAAAGCAGCAATCCGGAGTTTTCCCTTTTCAGGAATCGTGTATGATTTTTCAGAAATCCGTAAAAGTGATTGTCTTATCATGTAGTGTGATTTAATGTAAGCAATAAGTGTTTTTTTTTTTGCTAAGCCCGCCCCCTGCCCCGTAAAATCCCTGCAATAGGAAACCGAGCGGCGCCCAGAACTAACCAATAGCGTTAGACTACCGCTTACGTGCTTCAAATTTAAGGAAGTACCTCGGCTGATGCAGCGTTGATGAACTTTTCACGGACAAATAAGTCTTTAAAATATAAATATATGAAAACACAACATGACATGAGAATAATACTTGTAAAACAACGTGTTTTAGCTCTGTTTGTCGGCTACAGAAGCACATTCATAAACAAGAAACGTGCAGTCGCCATCTTAAATTTTCGAGTCCTCCAACTATTGGTGTGATACGCTTGTCAGCCACTAGATGGTGCCATCAGATAAAAGAAATACTCCGGAGAGCTACTTTAAGTGTGGTAAATTAATTCAACTATTTTCAGCAGAAAAACACTGAATTTAAAGTAAACAAGTTAGGTTTACTATCTTTTGTTCAAAGCCTCCTTTTGGTGCATTTTCCTTCCTGTTCATAAAAAGGAAGTGTGGGCGGAGTTAGACTCTGGTATGGGGGTGACTTGATCTTTAAGTCTTTTTATTTTCGACTTATCCCTGCTTGGAAATAAAACAATTTCTTTATGTAAGACAGTTGCTCATTAGTTTGTGTCCATCCATACACAGCAGCACATGATTTATGTAACCTCCCTCTGTCCTGGTTTCTCTCACCTGTTGACCCCCCTCTGATCACCTGCAGCCAAACGATGACTCTGCTAACAACAGCTGGGCATTTAAAAAGGGCCATTTTGATTAGTCAGTTCCTCTCTTTCTGCTGTAGGCTCTGGCCCACTCACACTGCAGCTTTGGTTCTCACTGTGCTGTTAATACTGCAATACAGCCTCTCTGTGTCCATGTTAAGAAAATGTAAAAATATTTATTTTATTAATGACACCTATTAGCTCTGAAGTCCCAAACTGTCTCTGGTTAACCTGATCTAGACAGATTTTAGGTAGAAATTTAAAGTTTATATTTTATAATTACATTTATAATACTGTGCAAATGTTTTAGGCAGGAGTGAAAAATCTGTAAACAAGAAAGATTTCAGAAATGTTTATTTTTATCAATTTGCAAAATGCAGAGTGATCGCAAACATCCAACCAAAGTCACTGAAGTGGTACTTTACTCATATTTTTAATACATTTGCAGTGGTCTCTAGTAGGAATGAATGCCTTGTAAGTCGTACTCAAAGGAAAAAAAGCTCTGGTGCACCTGTTTCAAACTAGAAGTGAGCCAGATTAGACTTCAGCAGCATCTGGAGTCTTACTTCCTGATATGTGGACATCTCTCCTCTGATTGGCTAACAGCAACACGACTCTACCACTGACTCTGTTTGCTCTGCAACGTTGATGTTTTATCTCCACCAATAACACAAGCCTGGAGGAGTTCTGCTGTGTGGTGGAGTTGCTAATGCTAACGGTTAGCTTCTACTAGCCCAGACGTTCTCTGCTGTTTCCTGGACGCTAAACCAACAACAGCCTTCCCCGTCGTGAGTCAAGATGGGTGAGTCCATGAATGTTCAGTGACAGTGTGACGTAGATCTGTCAGGATTTTCTAATCCTAGAGTTTCACCTAGAGTCTATTTTCTATCAGAAGCTAATGCAGGAGATAGGTGGAGGAGACTATTTTCATGTTCAGCCTGCAGGAAACACTCAGAATGACTGATTATAATCAGAACTAATCATTAAAAAATGGTCTATCTATCTATCTATCTATCTATCTATCTATCTATCTATCTATCTATCTATCTATCTATCTATCTATCTATCTATCTATCTATCTATCTATCTATCTATCTATCTATCTATCTATCTATTGTGGTTTCTGGTCAGCAGAGGGCTGCAGAGTGGTGTCAGATATGAAACTGGTGAAGTTTCTAACTCAACAATCACTGAGATCAAAGTTAAAGCTCTAGCTTAAAGTTTAAAAACTATCTATTGTTACTTTAAGATTTTTTACAGAATGATCAAGTGATGAGGTGGTGAGGACGTAACATCACAGGAAGCTGAAAACACACTTGAGCTGGCTCGTGATGTTATCTTCAGATTTTTGCCATTTTTGTTGAGCAGAAACCGTTACTTCTTTGCCTTAATTTCCTCGTGTTAGTGATGTTTTCTGTAAGCAGCAAGTAAAACAAGCGTCAGTGCTCAGTTCTATAGAAGATTAGGATTTGTGAATAAAACAAGGACTTTATGTAAAGTCTGCTCCTCTCTCCCCGGTTTTATCGGTGATTTAGAAAAAAGCTGTCTTTCTGTCAGACTCCAGGCTCGCGCTCACTTGCCACCGCAAATCAAAAGCAGGCTGACATTAGAGGTTCAATCAGCCGAGAGATTGCTGCTGGATCCCCAAACTACCATTTGAAAATGTCGTCGGCGCTCCTTGAAAGCACCGTGAGAGATATATTGGCTCATGCTGCAGAACAATCATTACTTTTGAAGAAAGATGGGATGGAGGTGATTAAAAGTTTATACCTCCGAAGTCAAACATGATAAACGACGACTTTAAAGGGATGGAAAAAAACGCCGGCGTTCCTCAAAGACAATCATTCACTTTATTTTTTAATAAAGGCGTATTCTAACTGGCATGTTTGAGGGAACATACGTGACAGATTGTTCAGAAAGAAAACGTCCCTCACAGGAATGATTCTCCTCTGAAATTCAAACCTGTCTGTTACACAGCTCCGTATCTCTGTTTCTGGCAGGCTTTGTTCTTCAAAACCCTCTAATTCTGTGAGTCATGATGCTCTCAAGCTCCTCGTGCTCGGATTTGGAGCATCACCCTGAAACCAGTGCAGAAAAATGGCTGCTTGCAGCAGGGGTCAGTGTTGCTCCATGGAAAGGTGTGAGGCTGTTTTATCACGTGTTGATCGAGCTGTGCACACGTCACTAAACCTTATCAGAGCAAAGCAATACGCCACCTGACACACACACACACGCACACACACACACACACACACACACACACACACACACACACACACACACACACACACACACACACACACACACACACACACACACACACCTGCTCACCACAGCAGAGCGAAGTGATGGAGGAGAAACAGAACAGACTGTGTGAGAGGTGATACTGGTTTGGGTTTTCCTCACAGAAGAACTCACATGAATAAACACAAAGCCGTGTTTGACCTCTCTGGTGAGGGAGCAGATGGAGGGAATCCCTGCAAAGGGCAACAAGTCCGGAGCGTCGCTGGAGACATGTCAGACATCTGTTGGATCAAACTGTGACCATTTTCTGTCAGCTCCTCTGTTTTATGGCAAAGTTGTTTCCAGTATGAACTCGTGCATGCAGTCTGTAGTAGAGTCACGTTGCCGTTGGCCAATCAGAGGCGAGATGTCCAAATACCAGGAAATAATGATGAGTCAGGCCCAGTCCCAATACTCGCACTTCTACCCTTCAATTGCGTGTTCCTGTTCAGGGGTGCGAGAGCGTAGGGTGTCCCTCGAGTACGGACGTTGACCACGCCCCTTTTGCACACTTGATCTGCGGGGGTATTACCCACAATCCATTGCTGCGTGTGAATTTTGAGAAGCAGGCGGAGCAATGGCCCAAGTGCTTTTTCTGAAAATATATATTTTCAAATGAAAGAAGTTCATTTTAAGACAATAAATGATTTTATTCATGCTCTGAATGTTTCAGACTAAGATTTAACAACGAATGTACATTTTATCCAATAATTGTTTGTTTGAAAGTTATTAATAAAGATTTTTTTAAAAGTAGCACAAACTGGCATCCGGCATGCGTCACAGTCGATGATGCAATGCTCCCTGTCCCAATCTGCACACTTGTGTACTACATACTCGAAGCCTGACTCAGGGTTCGTACGGGTGCTTGAAATCCTTGAAAATGCTTGAATTTCAATAACGTGTTTTCAAGTTATGGAAAGTGCTTGATTTCTGTATTGAGTCCTGGAAAATGCTTGAAAAACAAACTGCACGGTTTTGTTTATAAGATCACCCAAGTTAGTTTGATGAAAAAACTCAATTTGTTATTTTTGTTAACGTTGCGATGGTGGCAGAGGAGTTAAGTGGACGCCCTGCAATCGGAAGGTTGCAGGTTCGCGTCCCGCTCAGTCTGTCGCTGTCGTTGTGTCCTTGGGCAAGACACTTAACCCAACTTGCCTGTGTTGGTGGTGGTCAGAGGGGCCGATGGCGCAGAATGGCAGCCTCGTCTCTGTCAGACTGCCCCAGGGCGGCTGTGGCTACATAGTAGCTTACCATCACCAGCAGTGTGTGAATGTGAGAGTGAATGAATAATGGAAAGCGCTTTGGGTGTCTTGAAAAGCGCTATATAAATCCAATCCATTATTATTATTATTATTATTATTATTGTTAAAAACTAGAGAGCGATTATTTCGCTTTTAGTAAACACGGCTGCGGCTGCTCTCAGAGGGTCCGCTCCTTTGTGTCACACCGGTCTGTTAGCAGCAGGCTCCTCCTACTATAGAGACCAGCCGCTGGACCGGCGGTGTACGCTGGCTTCGCTATGAAGCAGACCTACTTTACCGATGAGACTTTTATGCTAGTAGCCTCGTGTGTGAGAGCGCTGCTTTGGGTCTGGGATCCAGCGGGTCCTTCTGTGATAATTAGTTATGAAACCAAGACTGGAGTAGAGCAGGGA
>SSNS01000184.1:846388-858888 GCA_006937985.1 Aphyosemion australe
GAGTAGCCCCTGACTGCAGTACGCAGATCGGGGCGGGGCTCAACGTGGGCGGAGTCAAACGTTTAACTCCTCCTTCTCAACCCCGCTCACTGAAACCAGAGGGAGGGTGTGCTTACTGTGTGACAGAAGCAGCTGGCAGAATGGAGGTAGGCACGGTTTTTCACTTTTAACGATACCAAGCATTCATGTTGGGGCGAAAACGTTATTAACGTGGACTTAAAAGGTATTTTTCTGAGTTTTAGATTAATATAATTTGGCCGAAAATGTATTTCAACCTTTATTTAACCAGATGAGTCGATTAAGAACTCATTCTCATTTACAACGACGATCTGGCCAAGAGGCAGCAGCAACAGACACATAGTTAGCTTTACACAAACAGATAAGATAAAGAACAGATAAGATAAAAAATACAAGATAAAAAAAAACAGATAAAAATAAGATAAAACAGCTAGACATAAAGACAAATGACTGTTCTCATAATATGTACAAGCCATCAAAACAGACTTAAAACAATCTTTAAGTACTCAGAAGCAAAATGTTATTAAAAAAAATAAATGTTTATTAATCTGGACTTAAAAAGTATTTTTCTGAGTTTTAGATTAATATAATATCTGGCATACTGTTGAGGGGAAATATTATAGCTTTGGGGAGAAAATGTTATGTGATCTTTATTACTTTTGTGAGAAATATTATATTTTACGTGGGGAAAATATGTTACTTTTTTGATCGTTGTTACATGCTAAATATAGAATAAGGTAAGAATAATCAATTTAACTAGTTAGCAACTAATTAGTAAATGATGTGATTTAAGCAGACTTGAAAAGGTACCATTCATAAACATTAGACATTCTGATAGCCTACATCTGAGTAATGTGCAGGAAATTGATGTTAGGCTTCCTTGTTGAGATAGTACATGTTAGCATCCATGACATGAATGGGGAACGAAGTATGTTCCCTGTTGTGGGCTTTTCTTATTTCACTGTTTCTGCCTTCTCCAACCAGTATTTTAATATTTATTGTCTTTACTTTGGATTAGGAGAATTCTCTGCTTAAGGACACCTTTGAGGCAGCAAGGTGGCGTGGCACCAGATCCTTCAAGGGAAAAATTTGCCTTCCCAGGTGAACACCATGGACAAGGAAGCTTGCTTTAGGGGCAGTACAACTGTAACACATGTATGATGGCCTGGATGAAGAGGAGATCAAAGATATCATGGAACCATTCCTGTTCATTTTTAGTTTGCAGGCAGACTATGAGGAGTTATGTGTAGAAATTATAGACAAAAGGAAGATGCAGGTGTTTTCTGGATTTGAAAAATGAAATTTTCTGTCCACACACTGCAGGAATGTGTTTAGTGTTTGTGTCTGAGTGTTATGGTATTCATTTTTGTGTTCTGTTTCCTCAGTAAATTGTTTTCTGGAGGTTTTCTTGTTTTTGTGTGCTCTTTGGCTCTTTTGTTTGTTCCTGTGTTGGCTTTTGTTTGCGTTATAAAATTTACCTTTTTGACACATCAGGTCTGCATCCTTGGTCCACTGTCTCAACACCCCACCTCAAACCCTGGCATGTTTTAAGAAGTATCAATGGCACAATTCAGTCTCTGTTACTCTTAATGGAGCTGACATAACTGAGCGTACAAACATTTTACATGTGTCTACATCTATACTGTTTTTACACTCACTTGGAAATTAATATTAAAACAATTAAATAAAGGCAGCATGTATAAAATAATGGACTTACAGTAAAAAATAAGACTTGAGAAGTTATAAATAAGAATATGTAAGTGTATCAAATGCATGAAACTTTTTCATAGCTGTTTCTGCTTTAATAGTTAGGCCAATATTAAATGTTGATTTCACTTCAATGTTCCAGTTCAGCTGGCCCAAGTAACAGGTTTCAAGTTCAGTGAGGCTGGTACCTCAGTAAAAAGTTGTGTGGGAAGTTGTGAGGGCTCATGGAAAGGTAAACATATTACCATTGTTTTAGTATTTTATTAGACAAGAATGTGTATAGAATATTATGTAACCTTAGTATTTTTAAGTATGGTGGTATTTACATTTAAGATACATAAAGAAACATGTTTTACCAAAGATCCACATTTTGGCACCAGACCTGATCATGATATAAATAATAATGAATGGTGCCCCATACAAAAGCGTTTTTATTTAATTATAAGCTTAGGTGTGATATATCAGAGTCAGAACTATTTTTATTGTCAATAGCAGTAAAGGTCAGTTTACAGCACGAGGAACTTGTCTTGGTGTCAGGTGCAATAATAAATTATGGTACCAAAAATAGTTAAAATACATACTATAAAATACACAAATACCATACAAAAGAGTACAATAAAGAATAATAAGAATATCGGGACAGATTTGATCAAAATTGGCACCTATTTCATTTAACTTAATCATCAGCGCTTTCTATATATTTTATTGAAATCCACTGAACAGGTTATTTGATTACTATTGTTATGCTTGACATCATAGACATGAATATGTAGATTACCTAATTGAAATTTTATATTTTGATTTATTTTATTTTATTATTATATTAATATTTTAAATATCATGCCATACCATGTGCCTGATTTTGTGAAAAAGCTTGATAAAATGTGTTTTTTAGTTGGGTAAGCATCTTCCTCAGTAGAAATGAATGCACTAGGGGCGAATGGAGACCCATCTAAGATGGCGGCCGGCGGCAGCTCCAATAGGAGCGGGCGTCTACGCTCGGTGGGCGGGGTTAAACGTTTGACTCCGCCCACGTTGCGCCCCGCCCCGATCTGCGTTCTGCAGTCAGGGGTATATGGNGAAATTTAGCAGGAGCAGGATTTTAAACACAGCTTCTATAAGAGCTGCAAAAGTAGGAGCAAACCTTGACCTTAGACACATTTCAAAATGTAAAATGTGATGTTTTTATTTACTTTGTCCCTGCTTTGTGGAATATTACAAGATAATATTTATAATTATGTTCTGATCACATTTTTTTGCCCCTGATCCGTGTCATAGGATTTTGATACCAAGTCCCAATCCAACACCTCAGCAATGCATTCAGTTAATAAGAAGAAAGTAGAAAACATCCAAGTTGTCCTTTCAGATTCATTTATTTGTAACTTGGAATATAATAGAATACTTTATTTGTCTGAAACCAAACAGTAACAGAAATTTGTCTTTTAACAGGCCTCAACTTCCTGTTTTGATGTAATTTCCTCAGATTAGCTGCTAAAAAACATCACTCTGTCAGGAAGAACATTGATAATAAATGTGTTAATATTAGGAATATGTTTGATAATAGCCTCATTGCTCATAATTCAAATTGTTTAAATAGTATGTGGCAGTGTTTTGCAATAAGCATTACTATGACTGTATCCATGTTGAGGCTTGCTCTTCCCTGCACAACACGGCTCATACCGTGGCTCTAGGAGACTGCAAAAACCAACGTTTGCAACCAGAGAGTCATACAGTGTGATTAATATATGGCTATCTTGGCTGTGTTTTTGCTGTCAGTAGACAGTTTCTCTTTGTCTTTTAGTGTATCTTGAGTGTCAGATGGCTGTGTGTTTTTGTCCGAGTTGCTGCTGTGAACTGGGAGAGCAGGGTGTTTGGTTTTAAGGTAACAGACTAGAACTAAAAGCAGGCAGGTTAAAATTAAAACTAAGTCATTGTCATTTCGTTTGAAAATTTCTATCTGAGGATAAATTAAGGTCACGCTAGTTGCTTTATAAGGTTATAGCTAATCTTTTTCACCTGATTCCAGTAATTTAAAATCACGTGATCAGGCCTGATTTTTGATCCTGTGATCGGATAAGATCATCTCTATTATATAACAGTAATAAATTCATATGATAGTGAGGTGAAACTGTCCTCTTGAGTCCTAATGTAGTGTTTTGTCTTTGCCGTGTGGTGCTTGAAAAGTTTGAAATTCTACCTTGAAAATGCTTGAAAAGTGCTTGAATTTGTCAGTGGAAAAAGTGTAAGAACCCTGCTTACTGCGCACTTCCTCCAAGTGCACTTCACAGAAGACCGTAGGGCGCAGTGCGACTATTGGGACTGGGCATAAGACTCCGAATCCTGCTGTTTCCTGTTCCCCACTCCTCCAACTAGCTTTTACTTCCTGAAATAGGAGCGCCAGAGCTTTTTTTCCCCACAGAGATCGACTCACAAGGCATTCTTTTATAGAGACCACTGTTCTGTTGAGAAAAAACGTGAACTTGGTCTTTGATTTGCTTTTGATGACATGTTTACTTTTGCACATTTATAGAATACAATAGTCTCTATTTGTGCAGTGATACCACAAAAACAGCTGCATTTTCACCCATCTTGCTTTAAATAAAGTTCTTTGAAACGATTTTAGAATCTAAATATATTTAAACATATCAAGTTAGATTAAGATAATCACAAATATAAACTCATGAGGTGGGATGTCAATATTTAGATCCAAATCTTATGATTTAAAGTTAAATCCACAGCTTTAGACTCATCCCTGAATATTTAAAGGTAAACCTAGATATCTAGAGATCAGCTGCTTCACCAGCAGGCACAGATGCAGCCGTTCATCTGGAATCCCATCCTTAATGGTGATGGTGCAGGACTGGTCTGAGCAGGTAGAGCTCAAACTCCAGGGCTAGTTTAGGATCAGCTGACTGGACAGTTTTCAGAGATCTGAAGGATCAGAGTGAGTTTGCTGGAAGAGTGACTGATTATTTTATATTCTGTCTAACACAATTCAAGCCCTCCTGGTATCACATGAAACCATCCCAAAGTAAAAGCTTTGATCAGTAACTCCATCCATCACAAGACAAGAGAAAGGTCAGCTGCTTTTGAAACAGAGAGGTCAGGAAAGCCATAAATTCTGCTAAAACCTTACCTGGACCGGTCCAAACAACAGTGCCATCGGTGAAGGTCTGCAGGACACAAACCCTTAGCAGCTTCACCGTCATCCCCGCATCACTTCCAGGTGACCTGAACCTGTTTTATGTCCGCTTCGAGGATGCTGTCCTTCAGACTTAAGGGCTGGTACCTGCAGGCTGCTGCAGAGGATATTACAACTCAGGTTCTTGAATCCGTCTCACTCCTGAATTTAAAGACATCTTTAATCCGTCTCTTTGTCTCTGTTTGTGTTATTATTAATAATAAAATGAGTTGCCTTTGCCTAAAATATCTGCTTTGTCACTGAGTTCAGACCCATGGTGCTAGCATCTTGAAGACAAATGCTTTATGAAATAAGCTCATATCTGCCAGTATTGACCCAACTTACAAATCACTCATGCAGATGTGTGCATGAAGCTGTTTTACTGGCCATAAAAAACATTCTGAATCACCTGGAGGCTAAAAACAGGAAAACGAAGATGTTTGCTGGTTACAGCCGAGCTTTTTAAAACCATTATTCCAACCGTTCTGCTAACCAGCTCAGCACATCGAGCTTTGGCGGTGACCCTAAAACCCTCAACACCAAAGATGATGTAGCTGATCTCAGGGAAACAAGAATCAGAGGCTGAGACCGTAGCTCATCTATGACTCTGATTAGAGTTTAATCATGCAGCAATGCAAATGCACCAGAGTTAGCCAAAAGGCTAGTTTTCATCTGCAGTCCCTGAAAAATCATCTTTAACATCACAATGGAGAAAATAAAACACAACGTGACTAAATCTTCTGCAGCGTTTTCCAGAAATGTCCAAAACAATCTTTCATGAACTTCTGCTGGTTCAGAAACATCGATGGAAATGATCACGAATCGCTGATGAGAACTGCCTCCAGGATTATCGGTCCACCTCTGCATCAGCTGCAGGACTTCTTCACCATCCGCTGCAGGAGGAAAGCATCATCTATCATGAAGAACATCAGCCCTCCTGCTCAGCACTTCTCCTCTCACCTCCCCTCAGGGAGGCGCCTGTGCTCCATTGCTGCCTCAGAGACGGTTTCTACCTCACCGCTGTCAGACTCATGAACTCCTAAGTGGATGCAACACTTTGGACTCATTTTGCCTTTAGTTTGAATGCGTCTAGTTTTATTGTCTGAGAAAGAGGGGTGGTGTGCAACATTTTTTTGTAGCATTTTATTTATTTAATGCAAATATCAACTAAATACATTCCTGTCTGGGTTTTACCTGCACATTGATCCATGGTTAAAAGGGACAACATGCTTTTATTTTGGAAGTTTTTAGTTTAAAGCTGCAACATTTGTTGAATCGAATATTTATAATCAACACCTCATATTTTAGATCCAAAATGTTCATTTATTATCAGATTATTTATTGTGGGACACCCCCCCCCCCTATCAGATAAAATGTTATAGGCGCCAAAAAAGCAGGAAGGAAAAAAAATCCAAGGTTAATTTTCGTCTCCCTGGCTAAGCCGGCTGCCACTATCTGGATAAACTATTGGTGGTCTCAGAGCCACCAGACAGAGGTTTGTCTCTGTGTGTGTGTGTGTGTGTGTGTGTGTGTGTGTGGAGGAAGAGAGAAATATCGGATTAGCTGAGTTTCAGTTCTCCCATTACCTCTGAGCCACACATACACAAGTGTCCAAGTACACACACTACCACCCCCCCGCCCAAGATCCTCCAAGTTTTCCTCCCCGGACAGAGCGAGGGGAGCGGGAAGGAGACGGACGGATCTGAGTGAAATGGTGAGGAACTTGATAGAGCCGCTTCTTCTTTAATTGCTCGCTGAACACTGATTCTGAAAGCTGGGATTTCCGAGAGTGCTGGAATTAAGAGTATCCTGGGATGTCCTCTGACAATTCCGTCTTATGAGCAGCTTTGAAGCATAATATTTAATAACCCCTGAGTAAACACAGGGAGGAATTGCTGGATAAATAATTGAAGGGGAATTTATAAATAATTTTCCTTCCTAATCTACTCCAGTGCACCGCATCCAGGTCCCCGAAGTGATGCTCATCCCTCTGGACAGCCGGCAGTGCCGGCTTCCTGCCTCATGGAGGTGCTCTCGTCATTCCGCACGAACCGGCTCCTGGAAGAGCCAAATGAAAGGAAAAATAAATAAATAAATAAATGAGTTATTTGCACAAAAATAAAACATGGTTGCAAGAAGCAGGATCTAACCCTCTATTAAAATCCTGTTTTTGAGAAGACTACTTTTGTTATCGGCGCTGTCTCACATTTCTGGGCATTTTCAGGAAATTAGAGCGGTTTTGTGCTCCACGAACAACAGCAGAGTTCTGCTCTGGGCTCTGTACAGAAAGTACACAGAGGCAAGTTTGATTCTGGATTAAATCGTCCATCATGAGAGCTAATCGAAAAATCACAATTAAGATGTATCTTAACGCACGTGCTTCTCTTTTCCTCAGCTCATCCTGGCCTGGTTTATGGTTAACAACTACTTGCTAATGAGAGAGAGCGGGGGCTCGTTATTCATTAAATCATTACGGTTTAATCTCTCTTTGCTAATCCTAATAACCATCTCACAACGCTTAATCGGTTGTCACTTTGCCGCGTGACCGCTGCTTCTGTGCGGTTTGACGTGGAGTCGAGGTCGGCTTAATGCTTTAGATCAAAGTTCATTTCTAAAACCAAAATTCAATAAAGTGCATCTTTAGAGGGAATTAACTTGTGAGGTTCTTGGTTTAAGAGGAATTCCCTTCTTGTTGCACATGACTGATGAAGCGTTTTGGGTCTCATCATTACATCTGTCCGTGGCTTCCTCACTCGGCCGCACCATCTCCTTCTCTCTTTATCCATCTAACTACACGTCCACTTGTTTCCCTGTCTCGTCCCCTCGCCGCCTCATCTGTCCCACGCTGGTTCCATAAATCGTACAGGGGCCGAGCAGCGGAGATGTCGGGGATGCTGACAACCTCAGTGGCAGGAAGGAAGCTCGGAGGCAGGACAGATCCTCCCTCCATCACTCATCAACGGGGGAAATAAGGGAGACTTGGACACAGATGTGATCAGAGGATGGACACGGAGGAAGAGACAGAGGTGAGAGGAAAGAGACAAAGAGAGGGATGGTGAGGGAAGGGAGTGAGTGAGCAGCCACCCAACACAGTCATCTACTCCCTTCCATCCATCATCTGTCTCAGCCCAAAGGCTGCCACTGCCTCATCAGCATCCCGACTCTGTACATTACACATGAGCACACGCATAAACAGCACAGGTGTGAGCCTGATTCTAACTCGCCTTCTTTCTTATTAACAACACACTTGAAAGGATTTCCGGTAGGGTTTTAATTAGAAAACGTCTACATTCAACACAGAAAATTCTGATTTCTACCCTTAAATATGAAGAAACAACCACCTGATATTTTACATCGGGTTGCAACCTCAGTTCATTTTCCATTTGGACTGAACAAAAATCAGTTTATTTCTATAGCGCCACATCACAAGAGTCGTCTCAATGCACTTTACAAAGTAAAACTTTCCAATTGAGTTCAGTTCATTATGCCAATTAGTTAAAAGTGTCCTAAGTAAGGAAGCCTAGCAGATTGCATCGAGTCACTGACTTGTGTCAGAGACTTTACAGCAATCCCCAAACTAAGCAAGCATGTAGCCACAGTGGAGAGGAAAACTCCACTTTAACATGTAGAAACCTCCAACAGAACCTGGATCAGTGTGAGCAGCCGTCTGTCACGACTCACTGGGGTTTGAGAAGACAGAGCAGACACACACACACACACACACACACAAATAAATAAATAAATATGAGTTATGTGGGCGTGATCCCGGACAAGCCCCCATTAAAAAATCTGGCTCGTCAGACACACGGATCAGTTTCAACTGTTAATTTTTCTGATTTTGAATTAAATTTCCTCAAAAATAAAGACATCAAAACTCAACAGCATGTAGATGCTAGAAGGTCAGTGTAGGGTTTAAGAAACGTGAGTGTGTGAATGTTCACCGAATCCAACGACAACCACAGCAATGATGCTTCCTTCTCTAGAGCCAGGTAGAAAGAACTAACTCCTACAATGACAGGAATAGTTGTGCTTAGTAAACTGGGAACACTGGACCTGATGGAAAACCCACTCACGCCACCCCTGGAACACAAACAAAGCTAAGATGAATATCATCAGATTAGACATTTTATCATAGCTAGCCTCAGCTTTACTCTACTAATAGGTCCCTGGACTCCAGCTGCTGCATTAGATACTACAATAAAACCAACGCGGCAGTAGGAACTACTGCACATATTAGGTACCTACACATTATCAAAAAGAAAAAAAAAGATGTTTCCACATCTGAGAGATTTTAAATTTTCTATTTTTACAAGCGGTTTCCAGTTGACTGAAGTTGGAATACATTCCAACTGAAAACACCTTCCCTTGTTTACATCATACGTGATAGAAACCTTCTTATACGGAGGTTAAAATCAGGATTTAATTTTTCAAAAAGAAATCAGCTTGTTACAGAATTAACCAATTACACTAAAACACTGGCTAATGGTCTCCGTCACAATGCAACACGGTTATATTTAGTGGAGATTTTAAAGTTAAAGCCATTATTCCCTGTAACGACTCAGTGGCTCATACAGACAGTAGGAATGCACTTTTTGAATCTTCTCTGCTATATTTGCAGCCTGTTCCAACCTTTGCAGACCTTCAAAACCCCCACGACTAAACCTCCTACAGCACTGCTGCTGCTGCTCCATTCATCTGCACCCCCACCCCTTCCCTGAAGAAAGGGCAACTGAATGATGCCAACTGTATCGACACCAAACTTTTCCCTCGCTCTCCTCCTCTTTGCTAATGAGCAATGCTAGTTATATTGACCTATTTGTGGACTTAAAGGAAATCCAATCACAAATGCCTCAGGTTGCTTTCTTCCCACTTTGGGAGATTAAAAGATTCAATCTCCCTGCCTCTCCACACTCATCATTATCATTTCTCCTTTTGTCTGTCGGCTCCACCGTCCCCAGAACCCCCCTCCCCCCCCCTTCCTCCACCTTGCGCTCCCTAGCAAAGTTTTCTGGCTGATTTACAAACTTGCTCTTTGTCATTCCTATTCAAACACAAGGAGAGCAGAGTGCAGTCTTGCAGATAATTATCAGCGCGAGGCGAGGGTGTTACGGGGCAGAATGAAGCAGGCGGATGGTGTCTGATCTAGTCGGTTGCAGAAGGACAGCCAATCATTTGCAAAGGGACATCAGAAGCACGTAGAAATATGCTCAGAAACTCACACCTACCATAACATAATGCCACAAACAGCCCTCTGACACGTTCATGCACGGTTCGCTGCTATGTAAACAAACACTGACAAAGTCACATATCGTCAACTTCATCCAGTAACTGGAAAAATTATCTTGCAAACCTTGATTATTCTAAATATACTCAGCCGCACACACGCAGCGTGGACCCCATACCGAGTCTCAAATGGCAGCAGGACGCTGCGCCACCGTTTGCTTAGTCTATTGGTGTTATGTTTGTTTGGTTTCATGCATACTGCGCAGTAATGGAACACAGTGACCCAAACACAAAAGGGGGTCCACTAACAAACAGGCTCCAGAGCGAAAACGCAGCCTCTCTGTGGGAAACGGTGCATGTGATACCCAGATGATATACACGACACGCTGCTCGTATGCTAGAGGTGATGTTCGCACAAACAAAGATAAAAGTGTGCCTCGTTTTTATCAAAGTGCCCATTAGACATTTCGGTCTGCTGAATTTCTTTGAAAGAAATGCTCTCTTTGCCAGAAAGATAAACTTTTAGATATACAGCACTGCCCTCTTCGTGCTTTCCCAAAGGAAATGAATGTAAATGTGGAAATTCACTCCTTCTTTGTCTTTTAAACTACAGACAAATGAGAGAAGCCGATTACTTCAAACCCTGAAAACCAGAGAACTTCAGTGTGTAATGAGTAGCTTGAATGATAGACGTCATTTTGGAAGTTGTTTTGTTCAAGGATTAAGTTCAAATTTTGGTAAAAACAAAACATAAATATTCCTTTGATTTGGATGATAGAAGAAAACCTACAAACTCCCGTATTTTGATTATTTTAGTCTGAGTCAGTTAATAATTTAGTTGATCTGTGTATGTTTTCCTCTGGTTTGGTTTCTTTACATAGGTTCAGTTTCCTATTGTGGCTCAACAGATCCCGGACAAGCCCCCAATTATGTTATGACCCAGCTGATGGAGTTTAGACACCAGCTCCCTGTCACCCTACTCCGGTCTAAGAAATTCAGAAAATGAATGAATCCTGCTGGACCTGACCCCTGGGTTGTTAGTAACAAACTAATTTCATGTAAAAACCTGTTTCATGTGATTTTGGCCTTGGTAAAAAGATATGAACCTGTGTAAATCTTTAGGGATTAAAGTGGACCTTCACTCATATTTTTAATACACTTGCAGTCTCTAGTAGGAATGCATGCCTTGTAAGTCATATTCTGGGAAAAAAAGCTCCAGTGCACATGTTTTAGCATGGAGAATTCACCCAGAGGAGAAAGTAGCTTCAGACGGCAGGGTTTGGAGTCGTATTTCCTGATATTTGGACATCTCTCCTCTGATTGGCTAACAGCAACACAAATCTACCACTGACTGTTTGCTCTGCAACGTTGATGTTTTATCTCCACAAATAACACAAGCCTGGAGGAGTTCTGCTGTGTGCTAATGCTAATGGTTAGCTTCTACTAGCCGAAAACACATTTTCAAAAATAAAAAGTAAAAAATTTTTTCTCTGTAAAGGACCTCTTTAAAGCAGTTTTATGAAGGCACTTTGATTTTAAAGTAAGTAAACTCCATTTCTCCAATCTGAGGCTGTTCAGGAACTTGTCTATAGTGGTAAGAGAGTAATTATATGTAACTTTTACACAGAAACACTTCAGAATGGCTAAAAAAAGCTGATTGAATGAACCGTTGCTGTATGAAAGAAAGCACAACCTGCTTTTTTACCATCCTTATTAGTAATAAGATATTCAAGAACTTTGAGTGGATTTTCTTACTAAAAGTATCTTTACTTTTACTTGATTACAAAGTACTCTTTGGCTAGCCGTGTTGCAAATAAGCTCAAGCTGGGAAAAGGCTTTGTCGCCTGCCTCTATTGACGTGTGTGTTTGAACGCGTGCCTTTGAATGCAAATATGTTTGCAGTTTTTTATGCAACGTTAGCCGAGGAAAGAAAAGCCTACAGTTTTTCTTTTTTTGATGTAGAAGAAGGATCCACAACTTCAGAGATGGCGGCGAGTCAGAGCTGGAATTGGAAGAAAGAGACGAGAGGGGCGAGGCTTTTCTGTCTTTTTCTACAATGCTGCTTTTTTGTCTCTCAGCTGCTTTTGTTTGAAGAAAACGACGACGGTAAAGAACTTAACAGGAGGAAAATCCAACTGATCTGTTAGCAGGTTGACAGTAATAATGTGAGGTGAGGCGGAAAAACAGGAAAAAGAAGTGTAGCAAACACTCTTGAATATTCAGGAACTTCCAGCACCCATGAGTCATCTGCTTCCTCTGCTGATCACAAACGACTCGACAGGTGAGACGCTTAAATAGCTGAAGAGGAACAAAAAGTTATTTTCCTTTCACCCAAACATCACAGCTCGCTCTCAGACTTTCACTGGGCCCA
>SSNS01000184.1:863888-866388 GCA_006937985.1 Aphyosemion australe
GATTTTTTAAAATAAAAATTCATTCTAAAAACTGCAAATATCTCCGCGCCAGAGCTTGGTCCGCATTACCGGCATTCCCGGTGAGAGTTGGACTCCACCAAGGCTGCCCTTTGTCACCAATTCTGTTCTCCATGGTCTTGAGTCGGAAAAGGGTAGGATGCCTTCTCCAGGTCAGGGATGAGGTCCTGCCTCAAGTGGAGGAGTTTAAGTATCTCAGGGTTTTGTTCACAAGTGAGGGAAAGATGGATCAGGAGATCGATAGACGGATTGGTGCTGCGTCTGCAGTGATGCTGGCGTTGTAACGGTCTGTCGTGGTGAAGAGAGCTGAGCTGGATAGAGAAGCTCTCAATTTACCAGTTGATCTACGTTCCTACCCTCACCTATGGTCACGAGCTTTGGGTAGTGACTGAAAGAACGAGATCACGGATTCTCTGCAGGGTGGCTGGACTCTCCCTTGGAGATAGGGTGAGAAGCTCGGTCATCCGGGAGGGGCTCAGAGTAGATCTGCTGCTCCTCCACATTGAGAGGAGCCAGTTGAGGAGGCTCAGGCATCTGGTTAGGATGCCTCCTGGACGCCTCCCTGGTGAGGTTTTCTGGGCACGTCCAACCAGGAGGAGACCTAAAGGAAGACCCAGGACACGCTGGAGGGATTATGTCTCTCGTCTGGCCAGGGAACACCTTGGGATTCCCCCGGAGGAGCTGGCCCAAGTGGCTGGGGAGAGGGAGGTCTGGGCCTCCCTGCTTAGGCTGCTGCCACCGCAACCCGACTCCGGAGGAGAATGGATGGAAGAAGATCTTTGTCTTCTCTTCTTTCAAAGTTTTAACATAAAAAGATTAAAAATATTTGCACTGAAATTATTTTTCACATTAAAATTAAAATGATTAAAAGTCTCTTCCAGACTTGGAGCTACGTTTTGCTGCTTCTGGAGATATTTCTGCTGGTAAATAAACAAAATTCATAACTGAGATGTAAAATAATGGCAGCTTTTTAAAAAGATGCTAAAGTGAGACTGCATGAACTATGGAGTCACCATTAGCTCATCAGTCCTATTTCTCTGAAGGAAGGCCATTAAAGGAGGCCTCTACAAGGAATAAGATGACAAGTATTTGTAACTTTCACACAGAAACACTTAAAATGTCTGAAAATCCTTCCTGAGCTGATCAGTTCTCTAATGAAGGAGCAGCCTTGGTGGCTGTCTGAATCAAAACAGCAGCTCTCTATCTCATCTAAACCTGAATCCTGTCTTTTCCTTTTTGTCAGGAAGCGTTTAAATTGAAAGAGATTTGAAACGGCGCTGAACTGCTGTGAAGCGCTGCAGCGCCAGTGCAGATGAAGAGTGACAGAGGAGAACGAGAGAGAGAGAGATACTGGAAATCAGCGAGAGAGCGAGGGGATTCTCAGATGCAGGTGTATTTATAGCTGGAATAGGAGAATGACTGTCACACACACACACACACACACACACACACACACACACACACACACACACACACACACACACACACACACACACAACACACACACACACTCTGCAGGCTATCCTAGTCCTGCTGTTAAATAATGCAGCTGCTTTGAGATCAGAGGGACTCCTATTATGTGTGTGTGTGTGTGTGTGTGTGTGTGTGTGTGTTTTCAAAGTGTGTGTGGAGAAACTTACACATGTACACGTGACACTGAAAGAGACAAACTTCTTTTCTAGGCTTTGGATTTGTTTTTGCTAATGTGTGAGTGTGTGTGTGTGCGTGCTTGTGTGTGTGTGTGTGTGCGTGCGTGCGTGTGTGTGCGTGCTTGTGTGTGTGTGTGTGTGCGTGCTTGTGTGTGTGTGTGTGCGTGCTTGTGTGTGTTTTCAAAGTGTGTGTGGAGAAACTTACACATGTACACGTGACACTGAAAGAGACAAACTTCTTTTCTAGGCTTTGGATTTGTTTTTGCTAATGTGTGAGTGTGCTTGTGTGTGTGTGCGTGCTTGTGTGTGTGTGTGTGTGTGTGTGCGTGCGTGTGTGTGTGTGTGCGTGCGTGTGTGTGTGTGTGTGCGTGCTTGTGTGTTTTCAAAGTGCGTTTGTCACATCCAAGTTCCTGACTCTTCACTAATTCCAGCTCTGCGTTCGCTCATCACCGAGTGTGTGTTTGTGTTGTTCCAGTCGTGTATGTGTGTGTGTAAATGCATCGTGTGTGTGTGTAAATGCATCGTGTGTGTGTGTGTGTGTGTAATTAACGGCGCTCTCCTCGGCGTGTTGTTATTAGAAAAGTGTTTTTGAAGTGTTCCGCCACCAAACTTGCGAGGCCTCTTGTGCCCAATTAGGAAAGTTGTTTAAGCTGCCATCTTCACATGGGTCCCCTTTTTAGCGTTCCTTCTCTCCTTCATCGCTGCATCCCACCGTCCCTTTATCTGCCCCCCCTGCAGAACGAGAGTTAGCAAAGGAAATAAATGAACGCCAGTCATGTGGCGTCGTAACAAATGTAGGATCTGAACCGTCTGAGGATGGGCCTCGGGGTTTG